>JAOWBL010003799.1:0-11857 GCA_028564865.1 Zenarchopterus dispar | reverse complement strand
TGTATATATATATATATATATATATATATATATATATATATATATATATAAAATATACACACACACAAGGATAAATGTCAAAGCATTATTTTTTTCACTTAAACTGAGTTATCACATCTTAAACAAATAGCTTCAGTTCCATTTTATGGGGATTAACACATCTTAATTAGTTTAATTTTCTGTAAGTCTGATAACAATTCAGCTGACTAAGCTGACTATGTCTTATCAATTTCTAGCAGAAGTTAAAGGTGGCAAACCAAGAGCAATTTTCTCTCCCTGGAATCTCTGAATTACTGAAGAAATGCTCCAGTTGTGACAGATGACATGGTGACAAATATCTCCACCAAGTTACAACAGGACTGTGACAATATTGTCATTTCAGTCATTTCACAAACGTGTTTGACCAGTTGCAGATTGACATCTGACACTCATTGCGAAACTACACATAAGTCAAAAACTAAGTATGAACTTAACACTTTCCCAAAGAAGCTTCAACACGGCAGTAATTACAAATTCATGTAAACAGAAACAAAATCTTAATAAATTAGTTTCAACTAGAAACCATACTGTTAACTCTTTTACTCCACCAAATTCTGTTTATGCCAGAAACCAATGAACTACTCACAATTTCAAACTCAAGCAGAAATAAAAAAACTACCTTTGTTCTAAGTCAAACATGCTGCAAGAGACAGAAATAGTCAGCTCAATCAACTGGATTCCCATTAAAAACATTTCCACAAAGTCTCCCTCAAACTCTGCATGCACAAAAGCAGATGAAAATCTGAATATTCAGCCTCTTTGGTCCTACATCTCCTTTCGCTGTACTCAACTTTGTCTGACTGACTCTCAGTCAGCGTCAACCAAACTACTAAACGTTACTCACCAAACGAGAGCTGAGGGTTCCGGTCTTATATCCACCTCCCTACACCACTATTATACCCTCCTTTGACGCGTCAGAGATATATAAGAAGCAGACATTTCACATTTGTGGCTTTAAAAAACGGGGTTAATTACTCTCCTCTCTGCATTATTTTGACACTGGCTAATGACACAACGAACCATGTAACTGCGTGCTCTTTTGTTGTTTTGTATGCAGAGTTACACAACTCGGCTAACCTTATAGTTGTTGTTTACGCGATAAGATTTTGTTAGCTAACTTCTGACGTACTCGTTTGTTAGTTAAAAACACAAGTCTAACCCTACCAACCTTGGTGTTTGTAGTCTCAACAACAAGAATACGAAACTTAAAACTACTGCCGTTGTAGTCGAAAGGACGAGTCGCCCCGTACTTTTACGATTACTACCGTAAAATAGCGAGGAGAAAAAGAAGAAGAGTGACTGCCGTAAAAGGCACCACAGAAGCCTGAAAGCGCATAAGCTCGTACTTGGTATTTAAAAAGTAAAAATTTTTAAAAAGAACTAAAAAATTACAAAACGTGATCATCAATAACAATTTATAAAAATAAGTAAATATGCTAATAAATGTGTGAGAAGTCTATTTAGCTTCGTCCAAAAAAATATTTTTTATTAATCTCAGAATATTCGCAATGGTTTGCTTTTCGTAAATTTTTTTTGTTTTAAGGGTGGCGATAAACACGTGGCCCGTCCTTCTTTTTTGTTCAGTTTCTTAGATATTGTAAAAACGTGTTACGTTTACGTGGCGTTAACTTTGAGGCGATTGTCTTTAAATGCGCGATACATACGGCTCTTTATGGACAGAGGTTGCTTTTCGGTTATGACACCATAAAAGGGGCGGTGTCGGCGACTTAACGCATGCGCGTCAAGTCTCCATTGACTTTAGAGATGTTGGTACGCTATTGTAAATCTTTCCAACGGCTAAACCAGCGACAGAGTGCTTTAACTTCAAAAGGTATGAGTTTACATGGATATCGTGTGCTGAATAACGTATACCTTTGAGAAACAAACCTTTTGATAAGTTTTAATGTTGGCATGGAGCATTGTCTAAGCTAGCCGATGTTGATCGTTTCAATAGCAGGAGACTCCTATGTAATAGCTGACAAAAGTACGAGTAAAGGTCAAAATATGACTAAAGCTCACATAAGCCACCATATCAGTCAGTAAATTATACAATATAATAAGGCTATCATTGCAAGGACATTTATTAGTGAAGTCAGTTGTCGCTTTAAGTTTTGATCCATGGTAAATGCGAGCAAAACATATTCCCATCATTAGTATTATAATTTAAGAAAACATTAGAAATAAAGGGTACTTTTTACTCGAGTGATTTCTTTATTTTCAAATCATGCATAAGAAAACAAAGTAGATTTTATACAAATTCACATTCGCATGTCCCCTAAAATATTAGAAACAATTCCAGCATAAATATTTTAATTTCTTTGTGCCATGCTTGTTTATTATTGATACTAAAACAAAACAAAATTTTAAAAAACCCCTCTGGTTAGTAGACAGAGTCTCAAAATAAAGTCTCTGAGCTGTTACTCAAACTGTCAAATATGATATTATAGAAAGTTACAAGTTTTGATTGCAAATGTTTACCTTTAAAAACTCACCTAACATTATATATATTTTTTATTTGTCAGGATCTGAATCAAGGTGATTAATTACACAATTGCCTTACTTTAAAATTTGTGACTCAGTGAAAATAATATGATATAATCATGTGTGGAAACAGAAGAAAAAAAAAACAATGAATGGATGAGCTTCTTTCACTTGGCATCAAAGTCTGCATAGACTGTCAATGACCCTTTCATTTTAGCCAGGTGTGCTGGAGGAGAGAAACACCTAAAACATGCAGGACAGTGGTAACATGGGGATCAGAACAGAGAAATGCTGACCCAGTGTATTTGCATTAGTCCTTTTAATTCTGAGGATATCATGGATTCATACCATTTTAGGCATCTAAACCTGAATTTTAAAACAGCAAACAAATGTATGTGTTTTTTCAAGATTTGGTGTAGATAACTTGTTTTAAATTACTCAATTTCCAGCAAACACAGTCCAAGAGCTTGTTGAAAATAAAAGATACAACTCAAGTATTTTATTCTCCTAAAATCCAGATGGAAATATCAATGGTCTATGGATATGCTCAGACAGGAATATATCTGCACCATTCTAGAGAGAGAGAGGGAATCCTCTCTGAATCTGTTGTCTAGACACAGTGCCCCTGTCCTCACCTTTTGGTGAGTCAGAGTTTTGGCTTGATACTGCATCTGCAGAGGGATTCCTTTTGTACAGTTCTTTCATGATGGTGCCCACAAAAAGGAACAATAACAAAAAAGAGAAAGGACCTTAGCAACTGTTGCCTCAACATGTTCATGCTTCAAGGCATGTTCCACTAGCAGCAGCTACTGAAGGCACACTGAGATTACATCTGTTACCTGGGTTGGAAAAACTCTGTGTGTTCCTGAAAGACCTGGAGCAGGAGACTAGAGGGAGGAAGGTTTGGTCCTCTCAGTTTAGGCTGCTCTTCCCTCTATTTGAATACCAATAAGAAGTTGTTGATGGATGGATATTAATATTGGTGTTGTAATTGATACAGTACTTGTACATGCCTCTCTTTGCAGTCCTATCTAGTTCTCCAAAGCACTTCCTTAAACCAAAAACAGTCCAGAGCCAGGATGTCATTTTTCCCCCCATCTTCAAGCAAATTATATGTTTTAAAAAAAAAAAAAAACAGTGCATGTCTCACACATTCAGTCTGTGTATGACGTACCTGTGGCCAAGAAACATTATCATTAAGTGTTGTTATTGCACTTCAATCTAGAGCTTGTAACATGTTCACTACCACATATACCTGTTGTAAATGCTTCAGTCTGCAGTTTGGAGGGTTTGTATTTGATGCATGTCAGAATTAAAATACCATTGAGCCTTTAAGATGGGCAGTAGAGCAAACATTTCATGCTCCAGTTTAAACTTTGTCTCAGCAGTGTGTGTCCACCGACTGCACACCAGTTACGCTGACCCTTCATACGGCTATTATGATGGGCTGTACCCCGGACACATTAAAACTACTCCCTTCCAGAAAGCCCTGTTGGCCGTGGGGTCAGGTGTGGCAGCCCTGCAGAATCCCTATAGACACGGTGAGTCATCTGCAACATTAGCACAGCCTCCGCATTGTCTGTAATATGTTATACTGTATTAAAATAATAAATCAGGATCCCTGATTGAAGTCATGAAGTCAGAGTTATTCCTTGTAAACACTTTTTTTTAAATTCTAGAAATTACACTACATCTCTAGGATTACACATTTTATTTCTCAGACATTGAGTAAAAAAAACCTCCAAGTTATTCTCAACCTCTTTTTTTCTGGAGACTTTTCTCATTTGCTTTAGAAAGGCACCGAAAAACAGAAATGAGAGCACAACTGACGGTTCAAAACTCTGATGGAGGAAGAGAGCATTAACACCTGTCAGCTGACATTTAGTCACAGGTTTTGGTCACAGCCACAAAAAAATCTTTTACATCAGTATCAAATGTTTTATTTTAACCAGATGCTTCCCCATAATGGTAAACCACCAGGTTTTTCCAAGTTATTGCTCTTTGCCATATTTTAACATCTGTTAGCCTAAGTTAAATGACTAATGCCATCCCTTTTTAGACAGACAGACTCCCTAAAAACACAGGTGTTTTACAGTATGAATGTTGCTCATCATGGAAGTGATTCATAGAAAAACAGCAGACTGCTATTTTAGTGGAAAATCATACATTAATTTAATTAAACCTCTTCTCTTCGTCAAAGATCAGAAAACAAGAACTGAAAAGTGAGAGACAGAAAAAATATAAACTTCTGGCTATATCTGATGTGGCTGCAATAAATAATCAGTGTCATCGATCATATTTTTGTCTCCGTTTCAGATGGTTGACACACCATATTTTCCAACTCGCTCTCTGTCCACTGGTTGGAGTGTCTCGCCTGTAGGCTCAAGAATGGGTCTTTGTGGGCGATACAGAGAGCAGAGAAAATTGTAAATGCAGGACCAAAAACATGCTTGCCATGTTTTTTCTGAGACTTATGCCCAAATATCTCGGAAATTTCTCTCCTAAACTCAATAAAACCACTGGGGGTCGTTCGCTGTCTGTGGTCGTACTTCAGAAGTCCTGGGGTCACCATACAGACTCAAAGACAAAGCTCTATTTCTCTGCTTTCTGGTCTTCTTTTCCTTTTCAGCCGTTCTCTTCGAATCATCCACCTCCATCTAACTCTGTCGCCCTCTCTAACTCTATCTATAATGCAGGTCTCTTTAACTCTTGTTATTGCATAGTCTTATGAGAAAGTTCATCACACAAGAGAAATCACATTTTTGACTAAAGAAATAATTTTCTATGTTTTCTTGTTAGTTGGCGCAAGCCTTAAACCATCTTAGGCTATTTTTAAAACCGAATAGCTGACTAGAATAGTTTAAGTAAGTGCACAATTCATAATCCTATTTGTCGATTAACTGATTCAGTAATTGATAGATTAATCGTCTATAAAAAATACTTGTTAGTCGCAGCCCTGATATCTGAGTGTAACGCAGCATCTTGTGAATCCCATGAATCCCTTTGCGTATTTTTCAGACATGGTGGCGGTCCTTGGCGAGACCACAGGACACCTAGCGCTCATAAATCTCAGGGACAGGATGAAAAATGACCCTGAAGGCTACAGTGTTCTAATGTAAGTTGCAGATATACAGAGATACAGACAAGTCTTTCATGTACTGTTTAATGAATTAAACAAACAAACAAAAAAAAGATGTGGGTTCATCTTTGCTTTACTATAAACTGATATTGCAGAGAAAGGCCAAGGATCCGTCTGTCTACGCTCGATCTGAGCAAGATGGCCTCCCTACCCGATGGTACTTTTGGGAGAGAGTATCTCCGCTTTCTGGAGGACAATGTAAGTTTTCTCTGATTTGCTGCATGTTTTAAACGTCCAAATCCTAATTTCATCTGTAAAAACACGCCTCCACCCCTTACCCCACCTGGCCATCCTTTTTCCTGCCAGAATGTGACCCCTGACTCGAGGGCGGAGGTGAAGTTTGTGGACAATGAGGAGCTCGCTTACGTCATGCTGAGATACAGAGAAGTCCACGACTTGTTGCACACCTTACTGGGCATGCCCACTAACATGCTGGGTTAGTCGAGTTTTACACTGAACATGTTCGGTAAAGCACTGGTGTCCACAATCTCACTTGTCGGAACATCAAAGCCAACCTTTGAACTTCAACAACAAAGCTACTTCTTTGTAAGAACTATCGTATTGCAGTGGGACTGTCATAAAGCAATAGACTTGTCTGCATGGTGATAAAACCACACCTTTCTCACTTCATTGCATATCTTATCACCTTCTCAGCTCAGCAAACTTCTTGCAGTTCAGAACCTTTTCCTGTAAATTGTTGATCATATTTTGTTTTTTAAGTTCTGCTAATTACACATTCAGAAAATGATGCTGTGTAACATCGAAATTAGTTGAAAACCTGTGTGTGACTTTCAGATAAAGAGGGGAAATAGCTTTTTGAGAAACTATGACGTCACTAGACTAATAACCTATTCTTGGTCTCACTTCCTATAAGTGTTTCTTTCTCTGAATTGTCTTTCTGTTTTCAGGTGAAGTGGCAGTGAAGTGGTTCGAAGCTGCTCAGACTGGGCTTCCGATGTGTACTCTGGGCGCTGTGTTGGGGCCACTTCGATTGAATGCAAGGTGCAATATCAGTATTTTTAAAGCAACGCGGGACTTTAGCAAAAATGTTTAGCAATCTCTGAGACTCTATAACATGAAGTGTGAATGAGTCAATCAAAAGTGTCCATCTCTTATGTCTAAAGTGTCACTTGATATTGACGTTGAGCAAAACAGTACAGTTGTTGAATTTCTGGTTGTGGGACTTTTCAAGTTCCACCTGTACGTTGAACAAAGGCCCATAAACCATTTATTTCCCTGTAAATCATTAAAGCTTCCTTGTTTATCAACTGTGAACTTCCTGTAGTTGGAAATTTGAATTGAAGTTGATTTATCAGAAGCACATCACACGGGCTTTCCCCACTGCTGTGTCACGCTCACTCATATTCCTTGTCTCGCAGCCGTTTACAGTCGCTGCTCACATCTTTGGGCCCTTGGGCTCTGCGGAGCGGCAGGCATGCCCGCTGCGTCCTCAGCATCTTCTACGAGAGGCGATGGGAGCAGAGCCTGGAAGACCTCAGGCAGGAGCTCAATATCGAACCTCCACCTGTCCTGCTGAGTTCCACAAGCAAGAGGAAGACGTGAAAACTAACCAGAAGTCTTTAAACCATGTGACTGGAATTTCTTAAGGGAAGGATGTAAATAACTGTGGAGAAATGGGGAAACTTTTTTTTTGACACAGTTCATGTCCCAACTTGTAGCCTTTAATTTATTTTCTGACTGACAGAGATAGCTCATGATTTTTTTTTTTTTCTGAGAGCAAGACCAGTTTTATTTCCATCTCTTGTTGAAACATTATATATATTGTTATTAATGACAAAAATACATTTCAGATCTGTTTTTTTTATACATTACTCAAATGTACAGGTATACCATTGCTGTAATTAGAGTTGAACATATTACCACTGATCTAGTATCCTCTTTTTATGCCACTACTTGGTTAAACTGAAATATAACCTTGATGGTTTGTGGTTATTTCTTTAATCTTAATTAGTGAGAAACATTATCATTTGCCATTATTACCAAGGGATGGATCAGTGCAGCTGCAACAGTTGATCTTTTGACTTGTCTTTATAAGTTTTAGTCTCTTCTTCTTTAGAGCAGTGACGAAGCCAACAGTAAAGTAACGTACTGCTGAGTGGTAAAGAAACTTTAAAAAATAACCTGTTCCTTTTTCTTATAAACAATACTTTACTGGTGAAAGTAGACTGCTATTGTCGTGTTACTGTGATGCAGTTAGAAAGCTAAAATATGTTGAACTTCAGTACTGTTGATTTGCTGAAGTATGAAGTTTTCTTTCTTGTTTTGGTTTTTATTTGGTTACTCACAATCTCTTGCTGGAATACAAACTCTGCCAGCTGTAAATCATTAAAATATTAAGTATGACCTAAATAGTAGTGAAACATGTCAAATGTTGCAACCAAATTTAGAGTGTTTTTTTTTCTCTTTTTTTTTTTTTTTTACAAGAAATTCATTAGATACCACAGAAGTGCTTAAATTGAGGCCTGTTGTGAGAAAAAATTGCATAAATGAAAAGCAGATCTTTTTCAAAATGATTTAAAATGATAATGAGTCGTTTAGAGAGTTTAGAGAGTTCGTGGAGCGTAATTTCTCAGGGAGTCAGATGGAGGTGCTAATTGTGTTTTGTTCATATTTTCAAATGTCCACACACATTAGGTCTCTCAGGAAGGATTTACCCCACAACTGCCAAGTACCACATTGAGAAATCATGTTTCTTGAAACCTGAAATTGCAGAAATGTGGGAGTTTCCTCAACAGTTATTGCATAAAAGACTCCTACTTGAGGTTATTTTCCATGAACCCTGGAGTAGCACTATCTTACAAACAAAAAAATGTGGACCCAGATGGAAATATCTCTAATTTGATGGCTAAGGGATAAATTATATATTGAACAACTGCACATTGAAGAGTGAAACACAAACATCTCCATTAACATATCCAGTTTTGTAATTTAATTAACTTGTATGTAATGTAGTAGCATTTGACTTTTGTCATGGAGCTGTATCAGTTTTTTTTTCTTCCAGTATTTATGATTATAGACTTCTGAATTGACTCTAGTCAATAGTTTTCATTGAAAAAACATCTTTCGTCAATGGTTTATTGAATTTTCTCAACGCGTACTGAATTGTTTCAGCTCTGCATAACATGCATTAGTTTTTCTGTTTTTTTTTTTTAATTTTCTGTACATTTTTATTTTTTTATTTTAAAAAAATTCAGAATGCTTTTAAATATATAAATTTGCTTGGATTAACCATAATCACTGTGTGTCATTTATATGTCATTTAAAAAACTGTAAATTAAAAGCATAATGAACTCATTTTCAGTTGATGGCAGCAACACATCACAAAATAGTTGAAACAGGGTGACAAGATTCTGGAAAAGTAATTGGCATAAACCAAAAGCAATTAAAAGAGTAATTGATAACTAAATAGGTTAATCAGTAATAGCTCAATAACAGCATTTCAGTGAGACAGAGCCTCTTAGTTGTGAAGATTGGCAGAGGTTCACCAATTGAGTTCAGTCAACGTAAATTTGAAGAGACTTTGAAGATCCTACCAATTGTGATTCAGAGAATCAGCAGGAATCTCTGTGTGCCAGGGACAAGGCAGAATCCAAAAACTGGATGGTAGTGTTCGTCTGGCCCTTAGGTGCCACTGCATTAAAAACAGATATGGTTCTCTGCTGGAAATCACTGCAGTACCTCAGGAAAACTTGGAGAAAGCAGTGTTTGCAACCACAGTTCATTGTACGACCTGAAAATGCATCTTACAGCTGTCATGCAAAGAAGAACCCATATGTGAACGCGATCCAGAGACTCCACAGTCTTCTCTGAGCCAAAGCTCATTTAAAATAGGGTGAAGCAAAATGGAAAACTGTTTTGTGGTTAGATTGATCAAAATTTTGAATTATTTTTGAAAAGCATAAATACCATGTCCTGCAGACTACAGAGAAGAGGGACTGTCCAGCTTATCAGGGTTAAGTTCAAGCGTATTCATTTTCCATTATATGGGGTTGAATTACTGTCTAAGGACGTGAGCAGATTATACATCTTAAAAGGCAACATCAATGCTGAAAAGTACATAAAGGATTTAGAGCAACATTTGCTGCAATTTGGACACGTCTTTCAGGGAAGGTCTTGCATATTCCAGCAAGACAATGCTAAACCTCATTCTGTATGCATCTAGTCCTTTCACCAAAAATTTATTTTTATTTCTATTTTTTATATATATATTTTACTTTTTTTTTCTATACTTTCTACTTTTTGACTCCAGTGTTGTCTCAGTGGGAGCCCTCTGCACTGGAGGTGCTGTTGACACCGGTTGCCATGGCACAAGGTTCACTCATCCCTGGATTGTGGTGGGGAATAAGTTTTAAAAGGCAATCATTTTTTATAGTACCACTTGAAACCACATTGGGGCAGCATATCAAGACATTCAGGTATCAGCTTCTGTGGTAATACCTTAGACTGTAAAAACAAAACAAAAACAAAAAAATCCCCTGGTTTCTAATTAATGGTTTTGAAGTATCATTTTTTTTTTCATATGGGAAGTAGCCATGTTGCTTTGCAAGGGAACGTGCACCCCATATGTCAATCAAAGTTAGCTTTGGGTACCAGCTCTTCAGCGGATCCCCACCGAAATATCTGCAGAGCTTCCCACAGACGTTCACAGCAGAACTTACCATTTAACATGCTGACTCAACTGCAAAATAAAAAGTTTACTCTCACCTTTAGCTAACTCTGGGTTAATACAAATAGATGGTTAGCATGGTAGCAGGATGATTACAGCTGAGGAAGTGATATTGACTACCCATTGGCTGAACCATATGGTGTTTTGAACCAGGTTGTAAATATGTTTATTTCTGCTCTAAAGTTAGACGTTTTAACGTGGGAGTCAATGGACATTGACTCGCTTTTGGAGCCAGCCTCTAGTGGTCAGTCAAGGAACTACAACAAATCTTAATTCCACATGAGCTTCAATACGGAAGTTAGATGGTTGGTGCTTGGGTAAGACACAACGAAATACACCTTTGCTGGGACAAATTAGTATAAAACGAGGTGCAGCTCATCTCTACTCAGTAACACAGTATTGTTGTTGGCTACTTTGACAAAACAGCAGATCTTTGTGTCCTTCTGTCAGAAATATTATTGTGACATGGAGTGGGTTTGATGAACAAAAAAAAAGAAGGCTTTGTCTAAAAGATTTACAAGGCAATAAATACATAAATGAAAAAGATTTTGTTAAAAAGTCTACTAAGAGTTTGGGTTACAATGTCAAATTGATAGCGACATCCCAGCATGCAATCCTTGATTTGTAACTAAAAAGGTTTGCCTTTGAATGTTAATTTAGGAAGGGTAAAACAAGTAACTTCCTCTTATTCTCACAACATTTTGTTTACCCTTCCTAAATTAACATTTAAAGACAAATTATTTTTTCTATAACTCGTACTGCGATTAAATATATTATTTTATTTTATTTTACTGAGTCCCTTGGCTCACATGTTCTTGGTCTGTTCTGAGAGAAACATTACATTCAGCTAACTTTATACTTCTTTTGTATCAGTTTGCTTTTATTCGTAGTTACAGTTCAAAGCACTATTGTGTATTTAGTATCTGTTATTTTGTTCCATTGTCATAAAACAATGTTATACAATAATTTAAATTAATAACCACACTACCTTGGTTTTAAGGGTTTGACTTTTTTCCACCCCAGATAAACAGTAAATTTTTACCTCTATTGTAGAATAAAAGTCCTTTTTACTATGTTTGTGACGTTAGTTGTGAAGGCTAAATGTGACATCACTGCCCCCTTGTGGTTGAGATGGAACCCAGTAGGAACATCTACTGTACTTAAGTCATTTTTTTAAACTTCCCAAACTACCTGTCAGATTTATGAAGAACTATTATTTACAGGCAGGGTCTTTCAAACTCACTTATTCGCATCTGGATGACCCCAGATAAATCACCCCCCACTGCCCCTGCTCTCACTGAACAATGATAGTTGTTCCCTTTTAACAGGTCACTTTACAGGATTTTGCTGACTGGTATGTCGTATAAAAATGACTTTCACATTCCTGATGCAGCAAATCTGAACATTACATAACACAAGACATGTTTCAGATGCATATACATGCATACATACATACATACATACATACATACATACATACATACATACATACATACATACATACATACATA
>JAOWBL010003798.1:0-11860 GCA_028564865.1 Zenarchopterus dispar | reverse complement strand
TGTGTGTGTGTGTGTGTGTGTGTGTGTGTGTGTGTGTGTGTGTGTGTGTGTGTGTGTGTGTGTGTGTGTATGTACATGCTCTAAACATGTTTCCGCTGCAAAATTGGAAGTATTAACATGGGCCCTCCAGTGGTCAGTCATGGAACAGGAAATTTGTTGGCTTCGACCCAGAAGTTGGAACTGTTAAAGAGCTCTGTTAGGACTTTTTAGCCAAAGCAGTTCCGGTGCTAGTGTCAGACTTACCACCACATGTTTTGTTTTTCAATAGCCAGCTGGGAGGAAAGAAATCTGGTGCTACGCTGACTCCAAAACTTTGCTGGGCCTGGTGCAAAAACAGCTTTTTTCTTGTTTTGATTGTAACCAAAACTAAGTTAATTTTAAAACTAAGCAACTGCCATATTTAAACAACCTCTGAAAGTATTAAACATGTACCACTGGGTAATCCTGGATGCATTCTCACTGATTTGACCACACGGTCAAATATATGTGTACTGTAAAGTAAACTCTAAAAAGAATTACTTTTATCCTGAAACATAAACACCATCTATATTTATGTTGCTTGTTCTAAAGTTGCATAAAACTCAATTTCAGACTCCAAACAAGATTTCTAGGGCCAGGATCAGCATCTGTACATACTAAAATTCAATTTACATTGTTATTATTCTCAGGGATTTAATGCCCCTTTTACGGATTTCCCTGCGATAGACTGGCAACCTGTCCAGGTGGTACCCCTGCCTTATGCCCGTTATGAGTCAGGAAAGGGTCCAACAGACCTGTACAGGATTAAAACAGAATAGAAAATGGATGGAAAAGCAATCCAGTTCTTTGAAGACCAGTTTGGAAGTGATTCTAGCATCGGCCTAGCACCAGAACTGATTTGGAGTTATGAGTGGCGGTTAGGGGTTTCCATGGTGACGTAAAGTAAGAGTATTCTATTTGACTCAGCTTCTTTTTTTCTACAGTATTAAAAAAGTTTGTGTAAAACAACACAGAAGAAGGATTTTAAATCAAATCCTCAAAAAGAAAACTGCACAACTTTCTGTGAACCAGTCCCTCCATGACACACGTGCTGCTGCACTTGAGCTGTATAGTTGTAATCGACGCTGCTGGATAATAAGTTACTTGGTCAGATAAAGATCACTTTGATTACTCTGTGCTAGAAATAGACTGGAAAGATTATTTTCTAAATAAATGCCCCACTATAGATAAGACAACAGCAACACAAAACATAACTGAATCTGTGAGTTGTGAGAAGTATAAGAAATTAACAGCAACAATATAATGTAATCAATCAAAAATAAAGTATTTTGTCACACAACACCCTCAAATTTTAATTGTAAATCCAAAAACTCAAACATTGTAGTTTAAAACTGAGTTTAAAGTGGTTAAAAAGAAGTTCCTCCTGTACTTATGTGCTGCTGGGTGCTTATTTATTGATTGATTCCTGCCATTCATTACTAATTCAACCACGGAGGATTTTTTTTTTTACTCCTTTCATTGTATTTGAACACTTACTTAAAAGGTCAGCTCTGCTGAGAAGAATAAAACTAATCAGAGTCTGGAATAAGTTCAAAATCATTTTATATAACCAAAACGCTTGTTTTTCTTTCTCTTCCAAGCAATCACTTCCCTCTCGAGATGATGAACCACTGAACTTATAATCCACGACTGAAGTCACAGATCCCATTACACGTGTGATTTAAACACTTTTTATTACAATGTGAAGCTGCCTAACAGCTCCACAACCTTCATCATAATTAGTAAGTCCAATACATTTTATCATTTATAAATCATTCTTTGGTGTGTCACCAAAAGCAGAACTCAGTTTCTTGCTTCCCATTTACTGACGTATTCTTCGGATGTAGACGTAAATAACGGGCCAGCAAAGGGATGGGAACGCTGGCAGAAGATACGACATCGGCTGCAGTGACATCTGGGCTGCTTGTGAAATCAGCAAAGTGGATTTATTGGCGGGGATTAAATCAGAAACATGACACTCCTGATAAACTGTAGGACACAAAGGCCCTGCTGGCCTTTCAGTCTGATAAAGTAAAGTACGATCATGAGATTCTTACATTAAATTCTCAATAACTAAATTAATTTGTTATCCACTGACATTTAAAGAGTTATTGATAGAGATGCTGGATTGTGAACAAACTATATAACTTATCATATATTATGCAGGTTTCATTTTATAAATCCATTAAAAATTTCTGAAATTCTCTCTAAATTCCAACGTTTATCGTGTGATTTTATACTTCCAAGTCATGGAAATCTGATAAATCTTCGAATTGCCCTTTCAAACAGATTCAAATGTATTTATTACCAGGATGAAAATAAGGCAATAAACACTAATATAGAATGATATTACTAATAGTCAACACAACATCAGCGTTATATTTGTTTTCCCAAAGTGGCACATGTTCTTGTTTATTTCCTCAACAAAACCATTTGTTCATACTTATTTGACGGTTCTAACTGTATTTCTTATAAAGCCACGAGGCGAGACGTGCTTTCCAATCTTTTCCAATTTGTTATCTGTTTATTGGCCAGGCTATGTGGTAACATGTTTGGCAGGGAGGATTTTCCCTTTTTACAGCTTTTACAGCCTTTTTACATCTGTGAGAAGAATCTGAAGGCTCAGATAAGAAAAGGCCACGGGGGACAAAATGTTGACACTTGGCTAATTTGTTGATCATCAGTCATCTGGACTGATTTTATGTGTCTACATTTTAACAAGTTTCTATATATTAAAAAAAAAACTCTTTAAAGGATTATTTTAAAAAACCTCTCAGATAGGATTTTGCATCTTGTAAATATCAACTTTCCCTGACAATATATGCTGAACTGAGTTTAAAAGTCGGGATGAATGTTTTCTTGAACCTTTTTTAGAGATTTCTTTGACAACAACCAAACGCTGCTTAGTTTGACTCAAAATAAAAGCCATCAACAAGATTAAAACGCTAACCTATAGAAAGCACATCTGTTTAAATTTCCCACAAATATATACAAAAGATACATATAATATATGTCAAAAAATAATAATAATTTATCCAAAAAAAATGAATGAAGCTCACATGACGCATTGATTTCTGAATAGCTGTTTTGAAGTCTATTTTTCTTCTTATTGAGCTCAGCCATTTTGCTTCATCTTTACTGGATGGCAAAATTAAAAATGACGAATTAGTTGATTTTTACATTTTAAAATGAATAAATGAGTCTTTTTTTTTGCTCTTCCTATTCCAGCTTTGTCTCAAAGGCTGTATGATTCAGAGCTTCTGAAATCCTCTCCTTTCCTCCAGAGCTATAGTAGCACAGATCTGTTGATAGATGAGCTACATTTGAAGTTTGAATTAATAATATTTTTTATTTTAGCCTGAGGGAGTTTAACAGACGAATGCCCACTTGACAGTCTGTGTGTGCTGAGAGTGGGTCAGATGACCACTCAAAGGTATCCCACTCTCATTCAAGCTGATGATTTACCTCCCGCCACCTTGAACAGTGATCATTACTCTCGCCGTTCTGAGTAACTTCACTTTTACACAACAAGTGCAAACAAACAGTGGCTTGACATCCGTCAGCTTCATATTTTTGACAGCAAGGCTTCTAGGAACATCTCAGTCGCTTTGAGCTGAGGATAATACGGGTCACTGAGGGCAGTGAAGCGTCACACCGACTCATATCTACCATCTGTGACCTTGAACATGACAGGTCACATCACAACTGATCAAACCTTGGAAATTGAGTTTTTAATAATTGATCGAGATTAAATTATTGACAATATTCCTAATATTTTACTCTGTACCGTGAGTCACGTCTACTTGGCCCACACATTTACACCACACGGGTTCCTTGTTTTTATGGACACTTGCTGGCCTGATTTCAAAACCGATTGTCTGACATGAAGATTATATATTAACAGTTTAATCAGAGTCCCACATGCCACTCCCACCTGTCTGTGATGGCTGTGTGATGCCTACAGCACGGCTGCTGATGACTAATAAAGGCTTTAAGAGGAAGATCCTGGATCTACTTCGGCTTTTATTAGTAATCGGTCTCTTATCCCCACGTGTCCGGCACTAAAGTCCATCCCATCATAAATAAACTGAGAATAGATGATGCCATGCTGTCAAATGGGTGACGCAAACAGGTGTCTATGCACGATCATGCCTTTTTTTGGCCACATCAACAGGAAACCCACTTGGGTGGATTAGTTTGATGAAGTGGGGATAGATAGATAGGTAGGTAGGTAGATCAGGCTTCATCGGCCAGGAACTTTCACTAGAGCAGTTCACAGCTGAATGTGAAGTAGCTGGGATGAGAATCACCACCTTTAAGTGCGAGACGTGGTCCACAGTCGGAAAAGGGTGGTGTTCTCTCTCTGGGTCGGGGATCAGGTACTGCCCCAAGTGGAGCAGTTCAAGTCTCTCGGGGTCTTGTTCACGAGTGAGGGAAGGATGGAGCAAGATATAAAGGGGTTTATTAGTGCAGGTGTATCAGTCTGTCATGGTGAGGAAGGAGCTAAGCTGAAAGATGAAGCTCTCGATTTACCAGTTGGTCCACGTTCCTACCCTCACCTTTGGTCACGAGCTGTGGGTAGTCATGGATCATGGATACAAGTGGCGGAAATGAGTGTCCTCCATAGGACATCCCTGCTCTCCCTCAGAGATAGGGTGAGAAGCTCGGTCATCTGGGAGGTGCTCAGGGTAGAGCCGCTGCCCCTCCACATCAAGAAGGGCCAGATGAGGTGGGTCGGGCATCTGGTGAGGATGCCTCCTGGACGCCTCCCTGGTGAGGTTTTCTGGGCATGTCCCACTGGGAGGAGACCCCGGGGAAGATCCAGGACACGTTGGAGGGACTATGTCTCTGAGGTGGCCTGGGAACGACTCGGGATCCCCCAGATGAGCTGGAGAAGTGGATGGGGAGAAGGAAGTCTGGGCTTCCCTGCTTAGAATATTGCCCCCGCGACCCGACCATAGATATAAGGAAGAAGATGGATTGGTGGATGGGTGGATGAGTGGATGGATGGATGGATGGATGGATGGACTGCAAGAAAACAAAGTTACAAAGACCAAGAGAAAACCAAAGAAGAGGAAGAACTCTGGGAACATGACTCAGGGCAAAACAAAAGGAGCAAGGAGTGTAGAAGAGAACGACGAGACAAGACAATATACTGTATTACTGGGCTAAGGAGAAACAGGCACAAGCAATCAAAGGAGAATAGGCCAAAGGAAGTCAAACTAAACAAAACCAACCATGAACAGACCTCCAGAAGTAAAACAGCATGTTCAAAACAGGACAACCAAGGAAAATCACAAGCATAAAACCAAAACCAACCGAAACCTTGTACTATACCATGCATGCAGGAACTTTCTTGCAGGGCCCCCATTGTTGACTCCAGATCCAAACCCACCTATATCTGCTATTAAAGGAGGCTGAGAGGTCTGAAGCAGCTCATCAACCGCAAACATATGACTTGCAGCCTGATGAAACATATTCCTCTCTGGACACCACAACAGTCCAGCTGTTTCTTGCTGTAGTAGTTAAAAGATAGGGGCTTGAGTTTGATAAAGTCGATTCTGCATGAAATCCCAGAGCATGTAAAAAATGCACATTATACCCTAATGTTGTCAGTCAACACTGTTAATGTATTTCCCAACATTTGAAAGAAAAAGAAAAATCTTTTAAAAGTAAGTGCTTTTACTTTATGATTATATTTAACCATAAAAGCACCATGAATTCGCTTGAATATTAGAAAACTTGTTCATTCACAGCCATAAACATATATCCAATAAATCTTGATGACACTAATTGCAGAAATGCAAACACAGTATTAGATAAAACCTCTATCTCAGCGATTGTGATTATAAATTTAAAAAAAAAAACTAAAACAAACAATGAGGAGCCATAACCCATGTTTATACTAAAGGTGTTGTAAAAGTCAGTTTAGTGGCGTTATTAGGTTAAAAAGACATAGTCCTTAAAAATGGTCTGAATAAATTTTTTTCTGCAACATAAGATGGTAACACTTGTCCTAAAATTTTACAAAAATAACTCAATCAATGCTAAATGTTTCCACCAGCAGTTTTACGTCCTTGTAGCAGGTTGGAGTCACTGACACAGTAAACATGACAATATTATTCAATGCCATCATAGCACAAAATGTGTTTAAGCTTTTTGTGTGCAAAAACCACAGAAGCATTTTCAGTGAAAGGTTTATTGCTTTATCAAGGTGGGCACTTGAGTATCCACTTGTTATGGAGAGTAAAAAAAAAAAAAAATCAATTTCATTTAAGTAGGAAAACTGAAAAAAACTCAATGCGTTCCCAGAGTAGTGTTTGAAATGCAGCAAGAGGAAGACTATCAATTTGCTTTGGGTTTTTTTGTTTGTTTGTTTTTGTTGTTGTTTGGGATTATTGTCATTTATATTGTTATTAATTTTGTTTTCGGAGGTAATTCAGTTATTGATTTTCCATACTTGCTTGGTCTTATGAAGGGTTGAAACCCAAACTCCAGCTCTTCAAATAACAGCAGGGGAAACATCCTGGAGAAATATTGCAGTCGATGAAAGCATGATACAACCATGCCCTACACACCAAGTCTGGCATGACCTGTGTCCCAACCTATGCCTTTTAATACAAACACATTGGCTGCATCATATTTAAATGTAAGCTACGGTCAAAAAGGTTTTTACAAACAATGGGTTTGTACATACAAAACCTGGAGTTCTTAGACATTTGTGGAGGGGGGTATAATTTCTTACAGCCATTGTAGGAAGTTGGCACAGCTGCTGTTCAATTCTCAAGAGCAACTTGAGGCATTCTTGAGAAAATGAGGAAATTTTCTACTGCACGCTGGCCATAGAGTTCTTATGTTCTTCATAAGGGTGCCTTGGAACCTCCCTACAGTATACTTATGGCCATCTTAATCTTAAGAAAATTGTTATTGTAAGGTGGCCATACGGTACCTCTATGTGCAGCTCACAGCAATCTCAAGTCGTTAGTAGGAAGATCCTACAGCTTTCTGCACATTTTGTTGAGCTATATAAGTGGTGGCCACCCAGTATCTCCAAAAATCTGTGTCTTGATAATCACATCTCCTAGAAAATTTGTGAAATAGTTTGTAATTTTCAAGATGGCAATAATAAAGACAATAAAGAAGACTACAGCTGCACCTTCAGCTGCAGCTGCAGGACGAAGAAGAAGATCTGGCAATTGTAGCCGCTGCTTTTGTTGGCAGCAGCAGCAGGAGGATCTGGAAAGAAGATGCTGCTGGGTGTAGCTATGGATACAGAAGCAGCACCTCTACGGTTGCTATGAAACTATTCCATGACGTGGACCGTGAGTCAGAAGATGACTACATAGACCATAACACCTTTGCCGAGGAGTTAATTCATGTTGCCCCACATTTCATGAAAAGTAAGAAGAAAGTGTAATTGTCTGGAACCAACAGTATCTCATTTTGGTTGATTTTATCACCTTAAATAATCCACAAACATAGTGTATTGTTCTCTTAGGTTGTTCCTAAGGCATTTGTATGGCGGCCCTACTAAGGGGGTTTTCATGGCGTGTTTGTAGAAAATCTTGAACATGACCATCGACCTGGCCACGAACCCACAAACTGGCTACGAATACTGGATTCTTATAAGACTGCCTTAAGGAGGCCATAGGAAATAGTCCAAACATCATTCATACGGTGTTCACAGCCATTCATAGGGGTCATTGTCATTGTAACTGTACTCTCTTACTCGAAGACAGCATTAGTTTCTCCGGATTCAATCTTCACTTTCTTTGACAGAAAAGGTTGATGACACTGTGTCATTCCCCATCAGTTAGTTAGATGCAGCTTTCATGATCTGCCTGAAAATTTGAACTTAATGAGCTTGTTAAACGCCTCCCAGATGTGTCACTGGCATGCCAATAGCTGCCATGGCTGTGCATGTGCTACACTCCTGGAAAATCAGTTGGTTTTATTTTTTTTGCAGCCCTGACTGTCCTTGATATGTGTGACAACTGAACCAATGACTTTTCTGAATTACAACAGGTCTGTTCAGAAATGCTGCTGATCACTAAAAAGAGAAAATGTACAATCTGTTGTGAAATGCGTCCATAGATATTTGTGTTTCGTGGCGATCAGATGATCTGTAACCTCCTTTCCAGCTGAGTTTACTCCCCTACATCCTTTTTCACCTGTAGTTCTACATACCCACGGTGCAACTGGCCTAAGAGCCTATTAAATATGAATTTTATTCAGTTTAAAGTTTTAATTATAATTATTCAGATCTAAAGGGTTCCAGTCTGAACCAGCTTTAAGCTTTACGCTTGTTTACACAACATAACAGAAATCAAATCACGCAGTACTCATTAAGTCATACATCCTGGACCATGTGCTAATGAGAACTCTGCAGACATCTGAAAAAGAACAAAATATCTGCATATATAATTAATGCTTTTGTCTATTTGTGTCCAACTGTGTGTAATTGCTTTTTTAAAAAACAGAAAATGTGTGAGTTAAGTGGCCCTTAATTATCTGTGATGAGAAGAATTTAAATATACTAAATTCAATTTGAGCCAGGTGTGGTGGATGAATGATCATTTCGTCCAAAAGCGTAGGTGTAAGTAACCAGACAGCGTAACAAAAGGCCGGGGGCGGTGAAAATAATCAGACGGATGACGAGGTCAAAGTTGGATTTATGGATTCCTCTTTTACAACCTTGTAAAAACTCCTGACTACTCATTAACCCGTGAGAAAAACCTGCGGTGCAGTTTGTGGCAGCCCTGGTCACATGACCGCTGGGCCGCTGGGCTCGGGTGTTTAAAAGGAGGCTTTTGTAGGGAGGTGAGGCAGACACACTGAACTGAGCATCTGCTGAGCACAACAACAACAAGAGGCTACAGGACAAACTGTCAACTGCCACCATGAAGGCCACACTCGCCGCCGCCGCTCTCTTCGTCCTTGCTCTCAGCCTGACCTGTGAGGCAGTGCAAGTTGAAGTAAGTGAGATTTTAGCATGACCGATGTGCTTATGATGAGACTGGGTATTAACATTTTCCGCTCATTAGACGAGAGAATGTCATTTATCTGCCAGCTTAGGTGCGTCTTGCTCTGCAGATGTCGAACAAATCGTTGTCGTGGGTTCTCAGTCACTCTGAAAAATGTGCAAACTCGAGCCCGGTTTGTTCCTGTTTTTTAGGAAATGAGCCTTTTTTTTACTGATGACAAAAATCTATCTCTTCCTCCAGGAAAATGGATTGTCTTTCTCCCTGGAAGCCGTCAAGCGGCTCAAAGAGCTGATGGAGAGCAGAACCGCAGCCATGACAGGCCAGCACAGCCCTCGGCTCAAGGCCAGCACCATGTCCATGTGCGTCGAGCCGATGCTCCCACAGGAGCTCCTCCCCCTCTGTAAGCAGAGAGGAGCATCTGCATCCTTCGTCAGATTAGGTGAGATGATTACAAATTAACAGCCTGTTTGAATCTTGAGAACATGTTATATCATGAATATTGAATTACCAGTGATTCAGGAGCGAAGCTAAGCTGTCATCTTTTTTTTTTTCTTCTTCTTGTCAGCTGCGGTTCCTCTTGACGTCTGTGAGATCTGCGCCTTTGCTGCCTGCACTGGTTGCTAAGCGCACACCGGAAGCAGGAAACACCTTGCTGAGCTTTGTTTTTTAGTTTTTCATTCCTCCCCCCCTCAAAACTTCTTCAAGCAAATTCAAATAATTTTTTTTTTACCCACAGAGATGAGGTGACAATTTCATACCTCATGCCTGGACAAATATTTAAACCAAAACTGATGAAAATCAGATGAAGGAATGTTTAACAAACTGTTACTTTGTAGCATTTTTACCCTTTTATTTGTCTGCAGACAGCTCTTTGCCATTCATATTATTTTTGGATTTTATGATGTTTGTTACATTTTTTTCTTACCTTGCTTTATATATTTAAAGATATGTATTCTAATCTCATTTTTCTTCTTTTTTACTATTAATATTTTAAATAAAAGCCATCACTGATAAATCGCATGTGCACTGTGCTCTTTCAAAGAATCGGAAAAACTATTTCACAGCTAGTATTAATGTATTTGCTATTTTCCTCTTGTTAGTTGTGGAACTAGTGTTGTTTTAAAAGGAAATAGATATGGAAAATGGAAAATTACATTAATGCTTCTTTTACAGAGAAATATTCTTGTTGATTTTTTTTTTTTTAATTTAGGAACATTAGGACAGTAACTAATTCTAGTGAGTGCATAGAAGCTAAATTTAAAATCAAATGAATATTTTGATTCAATTAACTGATTCAATTACCAGCTGCAGAAAACTGTAAAAACTTTAGTTTTTGTACACAGCAACTTTACAAATATCACTCATAGTCACAGACAAAATTACTCATATCTTCTCTGGTGACGGTTAGTTGAACATGTGTCGGCTTGGAGAATGACATTTTTATACGCAGCACAGATGACACTACCCACATCTGCGCGGCAACACGTAACATCTGCTCAAGCGCCCATCAGACTGAAAAATGCATTATTTCAATGTTCAGTGCTGTAAATAATGAATCCCAAGCAGCTCGAGCGTCTCATCAAGCAGACAAGCTGGCTTTTCTCAGTACAAAAAACATTTACGTCAGTTTAACTGGTGTTTCTGAATTTTCTGTTGTTTTGGGTTGTTTGTCGATTTATCTGAACCTGCAACCTGTCTGGGGTGTACAAGAGAGCTGGGATGGGCCCCAGCAGACCCCCATGACCCTAAATTGGATTAAATGGGTATATATAATGCAAAAAAACAAAAAAAACACCAAAAAACAAGTATAGTGGATGACGTTAAAATGATAGAAAAGCACAAGATAATTTTTGATTATCGCACTGTACATGCCTCCAGACAGAGTTACATAATCTACAATGAATGGAAAAGTCAATAAAAAGCTATTGCACTCCTTATTGATAAACAATACTTATCTAGTTACTCTGTAACCTTTTCTTTGCCTCTGTGTATGTGGGCGTAACTGTCGTCCCTCATTGTCAGTGTTATATGACGTGCTGTCAGAAAGTAAGATCACAAGATGCCTATCAGCTGTGCATCGTTAATATGAGACGGCGTAAAAAGATCTTTTATGTTCTGTCCTGTAGCCATCTGAAGCAGTTTAGGAGTAAATGAAATGAAAGGACTTTATAACTATCAGTGAAGCACTTTTGTTCTCTACGGTCACAAATGAAAATGAGTTTAAAAAATAAAACGGTGCCTTCAGTGAAACAGAAAATGGTGATGAATGCTGCAAGTGCGTGCACCTGGATCAACACAGCGTTAAAAGGGACCGCAAAAAAACACAGCTGATGGAGGAGAACAGCATTAAAAGCTGCAAAGCTGAGGTGTAAACAGAATCCCATGTGTGTTTGTAAAGTCTTGAGCAGTTTGCACGTGTGAACGCAGAAATCATGCGCTGGTCTTCATTGTTCATTGAAGAGCTCCAGACTTTTACGTTACAACTGGGAAAGAACAGCTCCTTTTTTATTATTTTTGTCTTATTTTATTTTAAGGAGTTACAAATTTTAAAGTATGACTTTATATATATTAGGAATCTATTTCAGCACTTTTGGAAACACGAGGGCCTACAGTGTATCCGGTTCGCCTCTGTTGATGTATTTCTGCAGGAACTGACAAAATCAGAGGAGATAAAAAGCATAATCACTTTTATTGTGGCATACTAGATACTAAAGATGACCAGCGTGGCGCACATATTGAAGTATGCACAGAAAGCAGTATACGGATCTGAAGACAGCATCTTGGCTGCCCCTCCCTGAGCCTGGTTCTGCCGGAGGTTTCTTCCTGTTAAAAGGGAGTTTTTCCTTCCCACCGTTACC
>JAOWBL010003797.1:0-11860 GCA_028564865.1 Zenarchopterus dispar | reverse complement strand
CTGAGAAAAAAGTCGGAATTCTGACTTTAATCTCAGAATTCTGAGATTAAAGTCAGAATTCTGACTTTTTTCTCAGAATTCTTTTTTTTTTTTTTTTGGGCCCTAATACTCTTCCGTATAAATGCTAGCAATACATTTGAAGAAAATCCGAGGATATTAAGAAACCAACTTCACTAGTTAGAGACGTTATCAATCGTCAGCCGACAAAAGATAGGACCTTATTTCTGAAATACTAATATCAGGTTCTAAGAATAATTTTAAAAAAAAATTTTCTCCAACTCTTCTGAATTGTCATTGAATGTAAAAACTAACTATTCACAATTATTAATACTCTCTTGAAAGAGATTTAGACTAGTCCTATTAAATCATAAAATAACATTTTCATGATCAGGACCACTGCCAATGTCTTAATGCAGAGTTGAACATTGAAGACTGCAAAGCGACGTTTCAGTCATGGTCGCAAAGGGTCAAGAATGAATTAGTTGGCCAAATATACCAGACTAAAATGGAGCGCTTGTCATAGTCGAGTTTGCAGATTATTGTTCACAATTATTATATCTATTTTGCACTTTATATGCCAAAATTACTTGGCATTTCCACATTAATTTGGGCACCTAGGGCGTGAGGACCCAATTGTATCTGTAATGTATGGGCTAAATATAGTCATAAAGATTTTGCAGCTCTAAATTAATGTTTGCACATAATTTTAAAGTTTCATCCTCAAGTAAAAGAAATCAACGTGAAAAGGGTTTGCATGGTTGTCCAAAAAAGATTTGTATTTGTGAAAAATATAGTTCTTTTGCAAACATTGTTTACCGCGGGACGCTCAAAACTGCGCGAGATTGTGACGCTGCAGTTGAGAATTTTGTCCGTCTTTAAACCTCTATCTGATTGGATAGTGAGAAATAGAACTGTCCAATCAGAGAGCAGAACACTCCCCTCAGCTTTTTTTCTCTATAATAATAGTAATGTTTATTATGATTGTTGTTGTTAATAGTAATATTATTATTCTCTCAGATTTTTTTCTACATTAATAGTGATGTTTATTATTATTGTTGTTGTTAATAGTAATATTATTCTCTTAAATTAATCGTCTTTTTCTGGGCCTTCACATGCCAGAAAAGTTACCAAATTTTTCACGCAGCTTAGGTGTCACGTAAAATTACGTATGTTGTGGGCTACACGCGCGGGTGTTAAAAAAAATAAATAAATAAAAGCTTAACAGCGCCACCGACCTAATGCTGTCCGACCACCATACGCTTTGAAAATATGTATTACTGCTGAGATCCAGAAAAAGCTTTGAATTCATCTCAGAGGCTGCAAACACAAATCACTGCTAAGTTCTGTTTGGAGAACCTATTTTTATGAATCCATTACACAGCTTCTATAAATGCAATGCAGTTTCATTATTTCATGTCACCATAGTTCTGTTAACATCAGATCTGTTGATTCCTTTGATCAGCTAGTAGCCAAGCAGATAATAACCTTGAAAACATCTTTTTTTTTCTTCTTTTTGGTCAGTTTGTTGTAAAGTCTGCGATGACCTGGCAACCTGTCCAGGGTGTACCCCTGCCTGTCGCCGGCTATGGGCTGGGACTGGCTCCAGCAGACCCCCCTGACCCAGACATGGATTCAGCGGGTAGAGAAAATGAATGGATGTTGTAAAGCTCTTTGTTATGGGAATAAATTTAAATGGATTTGGTTTAATGAAAAAACAGTGTTTTTTCAGGGTTGAGCTCCAACAATAGACATAACAAAACTTAACTAAATGTTTGAAGGCCATAATTTAAAGAGACTAGGAATGTAAAATGTGAAGATTTTGTTTTTAAAAAAAAAAATCAGATTCTGATAAGAAACAAAGTGTCAGTGACCTGGTCTTCTGCATTTTCAGATGTTTACATTGTAAGCCTTGAAATTTGTCCCATTTCCCAGGGTTTATTTATTGTTTTGATGATTTTCTGATTGTTTGGGAGCTAATATTGATTAGTCATTATCTCTGTAGTTGTGTTGTTTAGGTGATTGATTTCTTCTAAAATAACAGTGACTCTGTTTCATTATAATTAAGCTCGTATGTGTTTCAGATGCAACAGGAAACAGTATCAAATCCTCCAGACACATTGTTGTGGTTGTTGTCTGACAGTTAATGACATTGATATGGTTGTGATTATAGATACATGCTCTTTAATGATTAATTGGTTTGACTGTTGATTTTGGAGACACTACAATTAAATATCCAAGTCCAGAAGGCTTTCAGAGCTGATCCCTGGAGTATGATATAATACACACGAAAGAAAACAATTTTTGATTTGAAGTGTTTAATTTACACACTAACAGTACTGATTGAGGCTCTGCAGCAAATGCCCAAGCGATTAATTCTTCTTTCGATCTTCACAGTGACGGCTGATGAAGAGGATTTCTTCAGTTTATTACAAATCATATTTCGCAGAGTTAATTTGTGTCTTTTTGAGTTTCTCCAGCAGGTTTACAAAAGTGGGGGGTCAATCTGAAGCTTCTCTCCTTCTACTAGCTGGGTTGTGAGTGTGCCTGGGAATGTGTGTATGTGTGAGTGAGTTTGTGTTTGAGAAATGTGCGTACTGACGAGCCTGTCCAACCAGCACTCCTCCAACATCCAGCCAGGTGGCTGGGTTCTGGTTCTGGTTCCCAAGTCTGCCTCAAATACACATTTCTAAGGATTCTGCTGACGTTATGAGCTTGTTTTGAACTTTTTCAACATTTTGGACAGTAAAGATTGATATATTGAAAAACACACCTGCTCCTGCTGTTGGAGAGAGTAGCTGTGGACCGTTGACATTAAAATGGAGCAAGTGGTACAGTTGACTTTTTAGTTAAAGTGTTTAATGTAGGTTTTATTAAATCACTCTGGACAAAAAAAGAAAAAAAAACCAGTATGTATACTTAGAGATAAAGACTGCACAGTTGTTTAAAAAGCTGACAGCTGCACCATTTGGACTAGACTCGACTGGACCACTGAAGACTTAGGTTTAATCAAAACAACTACAACAAAAAGTCAGTTTCACTTGTGTCTTGTTTGAAACCAAGACCCCTTTAATCCAAAAGTTTGGAGTGTTCTACTCTTGTAATTGTCCAGTCTGGAGGCACTCCTTTAGTAAACTCCCTTTGGAATCTGTAGGGGAAAAAAGCACATCTTAAAGTTTTTCTGCTTTTCTCACCACTATCCTGATAGTGGTATATTACACTCACTCATAAATTGCGATTAGCAGTCTCTTGTTTTCTGCTTCTCCGTCTCCAATGGTCACCTTGAAGACGGAGCTACCCTTGATAGTGTCGTCAGGGAGCTGAGCGCTTGTCAGATACCAGAAATGCATCAGAATGCTCACAAACTTCCTACCTGAAAAACAAGAGGCTGACAGGTGAACAATACTCGGATGATTACACAAATCATACTAAAATTCAAGACAAAAAAAAAAAAAGACAAAAGCTCAAATTAATGCAACTCAGATTAGAGTTCCAAGAAGAATAACTTAGATAGTAAATCACCTGCAAATAAATAGCGGATTGCAGTTACCAGTTACCCAATCATCCAGGCCATTAGGCTTGGATAACACCCGAGCAACCATGACTGCGCTATGCTCGTGAGTGGCAGGACAGGTAGCCACAGGTATGGGAGCAGGTTTTCTCCATAAACTGCGAGCTGCAGTAAAGAAATTTTTGTGCACACATTTTGATTGCGTATGAACTGTGTTCGTAGGCATAATTTCACCAGTTGTGAGAGGAAATTCAACAGCTCATCGTATAGCAAAGAAGTTGCTGAGAGCACAAAACTGTGACTGTTAAAGCTGAAATGCTCTCGAATGTCCACTTGCTCCCATCTCTTTGTACGCACCTGCAAGTCAGAGTTTGGAGGCAGAGTTAGATGAACCTCTCACACCTGAAGAGCTCCAAAAAGCACTTGACAAAATGTCAAACAATAATCACCTGGATCTGATGGATTTCTGGCTGAATCCTACAAACATTTCTAGCAAATATTACCACCCCTTTTTCACAGAATTACAAAAGAAAAAAAATCAAAATGACTTCTAAAATTTGGTTTAGGAGAGCTGTTTATTCACTGGATAAGAACACTTCATACTTCACACAGGGCCACAATAACCACCAATGGGATCACATCAGAAAGTGTCATGCTGCACCGGGGAACCAGACAAGAACACCCTTTTCTCTCTCTCTCTCTCTCTCTCTCTCTGCTGTCTTTATTGAACCACTCATAGCAGCGATACATCAAAACACAAAAATGAAAGGAACTCAGGATATCAGTTCACTGCATCAAATAAGTTTATCTGCAGTTGATTTATTATTACAAGATCCCTATAATTCAGTTCAAGAAACCTTCAATATCATTAGTGCTTTTTCTAAAATCTCAGATTATATCATAAACTGGCAAAAGTCAACAGTACTCCCGCTGGTTGAAGGAGCATGGGATTCTGCAACTCAAAATAACTGCCCCCCATTTAACACTGGTAACATTACTATTTGGCCATTATCACCACCCGACACCCAGACATATACACTTTCTACACTGTTCCCCTATAAAGTGATCCCTAATGTAGTCTTTTAAATACTAAGCTAACATGTCACTCAAAGTTTGATTGGTTCTATTTGATGAGACTCACCACCATCTAAATCATAGTTTTAATTAATATACTTTCAAATGCTATCCATTTCACTGGCCGGATGCCAGAAAGTGTCATTTCTCTGGTGACGAGATCCCTGGACCTCCTCCTGTAGCTGCAATATCCCACGTGCAGGAAGTCTTTTTTTTTCCTCCATAACATTGATATTAATGTCAGATAATTTTTTCTTTATTTTAGCTCTGGTGCGATGCTCAGAGCCTTCTTGTTTACAGCCTTAGTCACACACTCCCACTTTCTTTTTCCATTTACACCAGAGAACATACTACCAAATAAAATATTTTTTTCTTGCCTTCATACAAGTAAATTAACTTCACATTCTGTGATTTTTTTTTCTTCTTTTATCATGTTTGTGTTAAGATTGCCATTCTTATTTTGAGAAAAGGTGGAAGTATGCTATGTATTTATAAACATTTGCATAGTTATTAATGGGAGGAGACAAAACAGTCCAGCCGCTGAATTACATGTCAGCTGGGATGTATCAAGGAAATGTGCACAGGAACAAGCGTGTGCACGGATTCACACATCTGAAAAATCCTGTGCACAAGTACTCCAGATTTGGATGTATGCCATCTTTCAGTATGAAAGCTGTGCAACTCTTTGTGTATGAGGATGATTTGCTGGGGCTTTCAGTCTGCACTGGTTTTCTGTAGGACAGAAAAGCCTCAGCGGTGAAACACATCAGCTTACCGTCGTCATCATAGAGAATTCTCACATCCCCAGGAGTTGTGTACATGATGTCATCTGCATCTGCAAACAAGGCTTTCTTATAATTGGAAGGCAAGGAGCAGCACTTCTCCTCAAGTTTACTGATCAGCTGCAAAGAACAGAAAATGAGTTCAACATGAGAAAACAGGTTCCACATTTGAAGCGTCTCAAAATCCTCAGTGTACACTCATTCATGTACTTTTGCATCCTGGGCATCACCATTCACTTTGAATGGGGTGACCTCAAGCACTGCCAAACTAAGATGTGGGTTCCATCCTTCATAGAAGAAGGATTACTTCCATCAAAGGGAATTTTTAACTTTTGACACTTCGACACCACTGCAATTTGATTGCAGATGTTGAGCTGCAGTCATATTGCAGCTCCACACCTGGTGCAAGCCAGTGAAATCCTATATAGGGGCCGGAAAGTTTAAAGGAACCTGGCTCTTTTGTAGTGAGCATGAACACATTTGATTGGTTGTTTCTGGTATGATGAAGGCATGTCCGAAGCTCCATCCATCAAGCATTAACATAACGCTGCGGTGTGAGTGTACAGTGAGCATTTATCTCTTGACAAAGGAGCAAATATGTTGATTGTCCTATTTTATTTAGTGTGCCTTCGAGTGTCTCTCAGTGATGAGAGGAATTGATAGTCCTCTCTGACTTGTTACAGTATGCACAGCTAGGTCCAGTAATGTTTGGACAATGACAGAGTTTTTATCCCTTTTTACATCAATACAATGGACTTTAAATAAAACAATTATGATGTAATTAAAGACTCTGGGGTGTAGATTTTTTTTCTTTTTATTTCTGAGTATTTCACAGTTAGATCTTGAGGTAAATTTGCTTGGATATCCAGATGTCCACTTCTGGGAAGGTTGACAAATGTCTGGAGTGTTTTCAACTTGTATCACCTCTTTCTCTCTGCAAAATAAACTTTAAAAAGTTTGGATATCATTTTAAAACTGATGATCATATTTTCACGAGCTGATGATTAGAAATATGTGGCTGCAACTTGTCCTTTTAAAGTCTTTTCAAAACAGTAAATTAGTACGTATGATAAATTACAAGATTTTTTTATATCTTCATTTTGGTTCAATAAATAATGGCATGGTGAACAAAGTTGCATGTATTTTTTATCTTAGACTGTATTTTAATAATAGTACGATAGTATAATAGTATACAAATTAAGATTTTTATAATATTCTTAACACAAAAGATTAAAAAAGGGTGCCACCACCCAGCTCACACTGCACCTGACCCCTATGGCCCCTTCCACAGGTAGTGAGCCCATGGGAAGTGGAGCTCATGTTTCTTCTTTGGGCTGTGCCCAGCTGAGCCCCATGGGTGCAGGCCCAGCCACCAGGGGTTCACCATCGAGCCCAACCCCCAGGCCTGTTTCCAGGGGGGGGCCCCCGGTCACCCATGTCCGGGCAAGGGAAAACGAGAACTCCTGTTTTTATACATCTTATGGGGTCATTTGAGCCGTGCTTTGTCTGGCTCCTCACCTAGGACCTGTTTGTCTTGGGTGACCCTACCAGGGGCTTAAGCCTCGGCCAACTGAGCTCCTGGGATCATTGGAACACTCAAACCCCTCCACCATGATAAGGTGGTGGCTCAGGCAGGAGACCACATTTTTGTAACACTTTTTAAATTGAAGCTGAATGTCTACACTTTGATCTTTATTGTTGGATTTCACCACTTTGGTGGTGTATGGAAGGCAAAATCACAAAAAACCTCTGTCACTGCCTTCTGAACCCAGCTGTACACTGCATCTGTTGTATTAGAAAGGTATTTGGTTTTTGGCACCATGACGTCTGGGTGAACATCAGCAGTTTTGGCCTCTTACATGAACGTACTCACATCTGTAGCAATGAGGCCCTTCAGGTCATCAAACTGACACTCGGACAGCAGCCTGGACACATGGGAGAAAGCCTGCAGTGAAGAACACGGGTCTTAAAAGTATGAACAGGAAAAAAACAAAACAAAAAAACCCCAGCAGAACTTAACAGCTGCTGATAGAATGACAGAAATTCTATGGTTGAAAAAATACATGTGAATTAAAAGAATATTTTAATCACAAAATGAAGGATCTCTGTGCTTTGAAAGCTGCAACTGTTGGAGTTGTACAGTACTTTGAGGACTTGAACCAGGCACCTTTTGCAACACCTATCTTTAAAAGTATATATAGACATGCAAGAAAAGAAGTAAACATTTGAACAAAAGTTTTAATTACTCAATATTTGTTGAGCATTTTAAGAATTTGTGTGTAGTTCTATTATCCAGATCTTGCACAAATCATGACTGTTTAATTGGTCGATAACTCCCTACAAATCACAGACATGTTACATTGTTAAAGACAGACTACTGTTGGAATAGTTCAAGTCAATGTTTCTGTGATTTAGTTATGAGTACTTTACACTCATAGCCAGTTATGGTACTCACTATATACACCAGGTGTACCTAATAAAGTGGTTGGTGAGTGTACAGTAAATGTTCCAAGTATTGGTGTCATTCCTTCCATGCTCTTCTTTCAGCCAGTGGTTTCTATTTGAGCTGATGCAGCTCAAATAGAAACTTAGAGTACGTTGAACCTGTACTCAGGGAAACTGCAAGTTTTCCGTTTCACAAAGTGAGGTTACTTAAACCCAAGCAAGAGAGTTCTGTTACGCCAGTTTCAGAAACTGAGGTAATGCATACTCTTGAACTGTTACCACGGTAACTGACTTCAATTCCTTAAATAATTGCCTGATTTGCTTGAGGTTCTGATGTTGAGGTACTGTGGATATGGTTTTGTTGTTTTTTTTGGTTTTTTTTAATAATTCCCAATAACAACTGCAAGACTTCCTTTTTAGGACTTGGTATGATGCTTAAAGGCACACTCAGTTGATAACACTTATAAAGTAGAGGAGTTAAGAAATTGACGTATAAAATTCTCAATCTGTTAATAAAAGCCTGAATGCCTCCTATTGCTAAGGCATTGTTTCTAAGGGAATGTGGGAATTTATTTCTCCATAATCCCTGACAATGACTGCAAGATCCAAATTCAGGGCTAAGTGGTCTAGCATTAAATATCAAACACTTTTCCCTTAGAAATTTTTAGAAATTGATTTATAAAGTTCATTTTTTTCATTTAATTAAAAGGACTGAAAGGCTACTTTGCACTGTATACTGTTTTTGAGGTTCTGTTGAAATGTATTTATTCACAGTCTCTATAAATAATTACCAGATTTCACTTTAAGACTAAGTTAACTCCTCATTTTGAAACACTTTTACTGTAAAGAATTCGAGAAATTCAAGGAAATCGGGCAATTATTGCCAGAGATTATGACGTGGGGCAAAATAATCATCCGTTAGGAAATGGCATGATTTGTGGATGTACTCCTGAACTGAAATCAGCCATTAACCACTGTTACAGTTAATATGCGAATTTCAATTTGATTTGTAATTGACAGTTGATGTTATAAAAGGGAGCATCCCTCGTGGTAAAGAAGTGTATAAAAGTGGACTCTAGTGGCAGCAGGTGCTGCTGGAGGTTCGATGTGTTACCACTGGTTCAGTGTTTCATGTTGAAATAAAATCCAAACCAAAAAGAAAAGAAAACAAACAAAAACAACACTGAAATGTAGTTTCTGCCAGGCCTCATGAGGGGTCCGGCTGCCCGAGGTTGCGTGTCAACTCCTCCAACCTCTCCACCTGCTCCACGTGTCCACTCACCTGCTTCGCCCCCTGCGTGAACTCCTCGATACTAAACTCTTTGTCAAAGTAGGTGCGGATCAGAAAGTAGTAGATCCGTTTACGGACCCAGCTGAAAGGGTTCGGGATGCCGACAACAACAACCTTCTGTTTCGGTGGTTCGTGCCCCCATTGTGAGTTGTAGAAACGTTCCGTCGTGGCAGTTGTTAAGCAGCGCGGCCGTGTCCTACCGAACCGGGTCGGACCCGACCGGGTCAGTGCCACAGTTTCGTTTAACAGCTGTCGAGCAGAACTGAACCCCCTACAGCCCCTCAAAAGAAGCACCATCTTTTCCGTCTGAAGCCTGCCGTTCTATCTTCCGGCTTGAAACAAATGTCGAATTAAAGTACTGGAGTTATACTGAGAACTGAGAGGACTTGTTGTGATTTAACTGTTCCTACAATGTCCAGTTGTTTTTCTCATAATTTATGTTTCAATAACCAAAATACGGTTAAGCTTTGTCTTGACTGTTAGGTTCGTGTTTTTACGGAACACTAAAACTGTAACACTGCCCCAGTTTGCTTCTTCTTTTTTTTTTTAATTTTATATTATTTTGTTTTATTGAACACATTGGATGTTGTACAAATCCCTGTGGCATGTATTCACACAAAACTGCAGCATATATATTTATAAGACACACAGAGTAATATGCATTAATTTAAGAAGAGAACAGTAAAGGTAACAAAAGGCGAGTAAAGTAAGTTGGGAGAAAAAACGAGACGGTGACACAGGAGCGTTAGTTCTCAATTATTTTAAGATCTTCATAAGCACAATCAGTCTGAATGCACTGGTGGTTGTCCATCGAGAATCTTTTCAGATCGGGAGGGGGGGGGGGCATTCCTCATTTGCATATGAATAAGAAAACCTTTACTTGTAGGGAAATTGCATTTTTGCACCAGTAAGAATGTATGAATGCATGTATGGATAAAGAACTTGGCAAGGATCAACAGGTTTTTGAATACAAAGTCACTCCTTTAGTCTTTAAGGGTGGTCCCAAACATTCTATTCTTTCTCGTCAGAGGGTGGGACAGAAGAGGTTTTGCTGAGATCCAGTGTTGCAGGTCCTCCCAAAAGGGCCCAGAGCACATGCAGTAATAGAATAAATGGTCTATCATTGTCACAGCTCCTATTATCCAAGCGAAGTTGTCAGGATGGCCGAGCGGTCTAAGGCGCCAGACTCAAGGTGTCAAACCTTCCGTTGAACGGGAATTCTGGTCTCCCATGGAGGCGTGGGTTCGAATCCCACTTCTGACAATTACCTTTAGGGAGTGGTAGCCTAGTGGTTACAGAGGTGGGTTTGGGCATGGAGTGGAGGACCATGAAAGTAGATTTTCCTGTCTCGCCATTGGTTTGACCAAAATTTGTCATCACAGTCATTTGAATGGATTTCTTAGAGAAGAATACGATGTGGACTTTTGTTTTTATAGTATAGAAACATTGCTTTTCTTTTGACGCTATCTTTTATGCCCCTTAAATTTAGTGACATAAACTTAAGATTGGTTTTGAAAAACATAAAAAGGAAAAAGGAAATAAACTTTAAACACAGGAACATGAATAGTGATAAGCTTGTTAAACTGGAGTAAACTTAAGGCAACTCCCAAACAATGTCTTAATTGCCCTTTAACATAATGACATAGATAATAACACTGTAAAAATGATTTTGGTTTGGTTTTACTCTCTATTCTGATCCTTCCTTATTGGAGTAAATTGCTACAGCTAATGCTACTTGAGGTTATGAATAAGCTTTCAAGGTAAACATACTTTTTATGAGCTTTGTTACAGAAAGATATAGTGCATGATCATGAAGACCACTGTTGTCTCAGGAAGGAAATGAACCTGGATGGCACAGCCATCAATCACTGCAAATTGCCAAATCTGATGGCGATAAACACTCACTGACTGCCTGTAAGCCTTATCTGAAACTGTGCATGGCTAGCCTTGAACTGGGGACCACCTGCGTCAGACACACACAGCACAAAGCTGACTGTGCAATCACTGTACATGAACCACATCTGGGGGTGGTGCAAAAGAGAGCTTGATTTGAAGAAAAAAAAGGGAAGAACAAAACTCTGCACAAACAACAACCTGTATCAACAGGATTTGCAGAGAACACATAAAGCATAAAGTCAATGTGAAAGTAACATTCAACATGCAGGGTTTTGCAAATATTAATAGTATTTACATTATGTCAATATTCATATATTGTGAAAAAATGAAAATGCACATACAGAAAATAAAATAAGTAAATAAAACCCAAGGAAATAAAGTTAAAAAAAAGTGTGACATTAAAATCAGAAGTCTGTTAACTTAGTTTATTTCAGCTAAACTGAATGGTTACATTTCTTGTTATCATTCTAACGGATTTAAATTAATTCTTACATTCTATCTAAAACTGAACTTAAACCATAGTGTTGTAGTTTGCTGGAAGGCTGACGTCATATCCGGCGTACGTATGGCCTTCACGTGTTTCCGTTTCTAAGAGGGCTCACAGTCGAGGTCACGTGGCTACACCGCGCTCAATGGAACTTCCCGAAAAAATACCCGTTCCCATAGTTACTGGCGTGGACAGGGAGGTGTTTCTGCGGGAGATTTATCCGAAGGTAAAGACAAAGATGTTTATTGTGGCTGCCGAATAATATATTCCCTATCAGCTGAGTCCTTAAGTCGCGTCTTCGTTTCTACCTGGTGTTACGTTTACAGCCCGCCATTACAGATGTTATTATTATTTGTTATTATCATTACTAAGTACAA
>JAOWBL010003796.1:0-11860 GCA_028564865.1 Zenarchopterus dispar | reverse complement strand
TCCTTCAGCAGGAACCCTCAGTAGATGTTTCCTCCAGCAGGAACCCTCAGTAGATGTTTCCTGTCTTCATGAGTGTCTTTCATGGTTGAGAAGGAATTTCAGTCCGTTCTTCTTTCCAACGTTGCTTTAGTTCATTGAGGTTTTTGAACCTTCACAGATGACCAAACATCTTCTGTTGTACAAGTCTGAAGACCTGCTGATGATCTGGAGCCCTCTTAAATCTTTTAGCAGTAATGAGGTTCTTCATGCTGCTCCCATTTTCCTCCATGTTGCCTTCACTTTTGCTGGATCAAAACGTTTTATGCTGCTGTTCTTCTGAGGTCGGATTCGCCGACAGTAGACTCACAGCGATCACATGATTAAGATCATGTGATCACAGCGATCACATGATTAAGATCATGTGATCACAGCGATCACATGATTAAGATCATGTGATCGCTGTGAGTCATGTGATCAGGGTGTGAAGGAAAAAACGAAGATAAAGAAGTGGCTGACCTTGGCCTCCAGCTCCTCGTACAGGGCATAGTTGATCCACAGGTAGATGTACCGTCTCCAGTGTCTCTTCTCCTGGATGGGCGGGACGTTGGCGATGGCTCTCTCGTAAACTTCTCGGACCGTGTCGGCGTCTGCGTCGCTTTCCACCAGGCGGAGGTAATCAAACCAGGCGTCGTAGTTGTGGGGGTTGGCCTGGACGCAAACAGGAGAGAAGAACATTCAATGATGATGAAGTTTCCTGACGACCAGCCACAACGGCGTCTGAGAAACTTCAGACCAACGAAGATGCTGCAGAACCACTGACAACATCTTGGATCATCGGGTTTTTGGTGTAGCACCCGTAACAGTGTTCCTGCTCCACCCTAGACATATCAAACAGGTTTCACTGATTCTAGTCTGGGTGGAGCTCCGCCTACAAACACAATTCCTTCCTCTGATTGGCTGGAACGCTACTCAAGGGCATCCAGAGACAGCTTCTTCTGCTGGTACCACCTCCTGGAGGTCAAACATAAATCCAGAGGAAGCAGACGGGTTTTTTGGATCCAACAGGAAAGGAATTATAATAATTAGCCAGACTAACTTCTAAAATCACAAAGCTATTAAGATTTAAGGTTTGTCATTTGTCCATACATGAAAGTGTTTTTAAGTCCATGGTGAATTAGTTAAAACATCTAAAAAAGAAACAAACTCAGCAAACTTACACACATTCAGATTGAGCTGCAAATCAACTAAACCACGTTGTTTTTATCGTGTTCTAGAAATCTGCTCCCGAGTAGCTTTTCTGCTCGTTTCACATACACTTAAAAACACTTAAAACCATTTCTACCTTGACTTCCTCTTCGTACTGGAACCTTCGTTTGCTGATGATGACGTCCTCTATCCCCCTCCGGTCTCCAAACTTCTTCTCAAACATGGTGTAGTTCTTGAAGAGCTCCTGGGCCTGGTGTTTAGGAATTCTGTCCAGAGCATACTTGTAGATGACTCGAACCCGCTCAAACTGTGAAGGAAAGGACCGCCATTAACCGCAGAAGAAGACAGGTGAAACACGGCGGCTAGCAGTACTGTTAGCGGGTGTGTTTCTAACTTGAGGACACGTCTGGTGGTTGATGGAGCTTTGCTGAGGACAGGGATACAGGTGAAGCAAAGCTTCATCATGGCTCAGGACAGAACAGGAAGACATTAGAGAGGAGTTCCCTCTGACCCTCAGCTGCCCTGGTTTTAGTCCAGGGATGTAAATGTTAACCCTTTAAGTGCACACAAAGACAAGAAAAGGAAAATCGGACAGCACTCGCCTCCTTCTGTGTCTCCTCAAACTTGGCGAAGGCCACAAAGAGGTTTTCTTCCACATGTTCCTCTCCGAAGAACTCCACGGCCCTCTCGTACACCTTCCTGCTGTGGGCGATGTAGCCGTGCTTCTCCTCGAAGCGAGCGTACTTAATCCAGTTCTTCACTTCGGGGTGAACGATGACGAGTGCAGAAGAGTCAAGAAATTCTCACACGATAGACAAAAGTTACCTGAGAGTTTGTGAAGCGTCAGCTGCGAGACAAAACAAGTCCATAAACACCAGGAAGTGTTAGCATCAACTGCTGGTCTCCTGAGACCAACATCACGAGCAGCAGCTGAGCTGCTTCCTGCAGACGGATCAGACAGAAGGATATACTGCTCATAAATGGAGCGGGCCTTGTCCACTTCCTTGTAGCGGAGCTCGAAGTTGATGTAGGAGTGCCAGGCTTGCTCTTCAGGTTCCCACTCCATCCAGCGCTCAAACGCCTGCCTGCAGCCGGCCACGTTCCCCAACATCTCCTCCATGTAGGTGTACTTGTACCTGTCAGAACGGAGAAGACGCTCTTCAGACTCCTGCTCCAAACCCACACGTTTAACTTCAAATCACTACATCTCATTAATCACAAGTGGTTTGTAAATATGTCTCATACCTACAAAAGGAAACAAACGTGGGATTCCAGCAGAAGCGTAAAATGAAGTATAAAAGCTATCAGAGTAAACCAAGATGGAAGCCAGTTCAGATATGACCACTGGAATCAATCAATATTGGCTGGTATTGATCACTGGCTCCTGAATCAAATCAAAATCGTATCATAACTGTCATCTGGTCGACTGATGTAGTGAATTCATCGTATCTTGATGAAATCTACAAACCTTCATGACCCACTCTCATATTCTTACGCTGTGCTGACGTAGCTTGGTGTGGAACTGCGTTTTTGTTTTGGTGGAAAGCTTTTTGCAGGATTCAAGTTTTCATGTGGAAGTTTCATCATATCTGGTGGGGATCCGGGGGGTGAAGATCATTAGTTATCCCACCAGGCCCTGGTTCCCCCCAGGACAAGACTGAGAGACGACCCGTGTCTTCCTGCTACTTTCATCTGGGAACTCCCTCGGTAATGTGACGACTTGGAGCCCTTTTATTCTGAAAATCAACCCAATTCTGCCAAATTTGTGATGGACCGACTTCCTGCCAGCCCCATCTGAGGCAGAAGGTATCCTGACCTCCTGCCTCTGTGTCTGGTTCAACAGCTGATGGCACAGAAGAAAGATCTCCACAGGGTCATACAGGTCGGCTGCCCTCTCCCTACACCTGAAGATCTCCACAGTTCCTGTTCTCTCAGGAATATTGAAAAGATCCTAAAAGACCCGTCACACCCTGGACACCAACTGTTTGAAGGCCCGCCTTCAGACAGACGTTTTAGATCCATAAAAACAAAAACAGACTAAGAAATAGTTTCTATCTTCAGCCATCACCATGTTAAATGTTGCTAAATAGACATTTACAGCAGGTTTTTCATTTCAACTTGACCAAGGGACGGATGCAATACATTTTATGTCTGTGTGAATTTTTAATTATTAATTTCTATTTATTTGTTTAATTATTTTACCTTTCTAAGCACTATCTTGTTGAGCACCAAATATCGTTGTAAATGTTCATGGATACAGTTTTAATCAGAAAAGCTCAAAAACATCGGACAAACACCATCTCCACCTCAACCACGAGCAGGTGAAGCAGCGCTGGACCTACCAGAACTGGTTGACTCGGGGCAGGATGGTGATGGCTCGGTCCCAGATGTTGCGGGCGTGGTTCACCTGCCGGTTCTTCATCTCCATCTCGGCATACTTCAGCCACAAGGTGATGTTCCGGTGATCCACATCCAGCGCTCGCTCGTAAATGGAACGAGCCCTGGCGCCAGACGAGAAATCAACGTGTTTGATTGGAGTTGGAAAACAGAGAACTGGAATATCAAATCAGGACACTGATCCCGGTCATTTCAATAATCATAACACTTTTAACAACAACAATAATAATGATGATGATGATGTTAAAATCAGCTCAGATCAATACGTCTTTACTGTAACACCAACAACAGTGAAATACCTCTGGATCTCCTTCAGACTTTCCTCCCATTGAGCGTATTTGATCCAGTTACTGATGACGGTTCGATTCTTCCTGATGTTGTCCTCAAAGGCCTTCAAGAAAACGGCTCAACGTGAATTCAACAAACCAACACTAGGACATCTGAGGAAAAACCAGAGTCAACTGGTTCCGTGCTGGCTGTGGAACAGGTAAGTAGAGATTTCATTTGAAACTAGGATGAAGCATACCTTCCTCTTCCTCAGTTTGTAGTCATTGAGCTCCTCCTTGTCGGTGATCTTCTGTTTGGGTGGCGGTGGCAGAAGTTCCAGCTCCCTCTCTTTAGCTTCTCTCAGCAGCTGCTCAGCAGTGATCTGCACCTCTGCAGGAGCTTTGTTCTTCACCTGAAACACCACAAACACGTATCTGACATGATCTTTACGTCTTGTTAAGTTAGGAGACTCAGTCTGGCCCAGATCGTCACGCTGCTGGCTTAAACATTTAGTTCGGAGGTATTGATAAACATTTATAGTTTTGATAGTTTGATCATTTTGATAGCATTGATATTTTTCATAGTTTGATGGTTTTGATCATTTTGATGTTTTTTTTCACAACACAATCTGTGACGGAAACAAATCCCAGGAGTCTGAAATAAAAACGACACGAGTTAAAGTGGGGCAGAAGTTTAACGGTTCAAACACCTCAAGTGTTAAAGCTCGAGCTGGGAGTTAGAAGACGTGAACTTTGAAGAAAACAAACGTTTAAACTCAAACTTCGCTCCCGCGGGTTAGCTTTAGCTTAGCTCCTCGTGACGTGTGTTTTATTTACCTTCGCCACCTTCGGTATCCGCTGCTTTCCCGCCGCGGTGGACGCCATGTTCTTCGGAGGTTGAAGCCAAAAAAATACTGTCCAGATATGAACTCAAACAAATCAACAGCGGCTTTTCAGCAGCTAAAACAACAACACGTTCAACTAACCACCATCACGGCTCCCACAATGCCTTGCAGTCTCCCATCAATCCCTGCGACTTCCTGCTGTGTTCTGTTGCCATGGTGACAGAACTAGCGTTAAAAAGCGAAAAGCCCTGTTGATGTTTATTCAGTTTTCAAGGACATGTCAGGAACGGTTCGGTTTTTTTGTGAGACTTAAAGAAGAAATTTGACATCTAATTTTACCCAAGAGGAACCACGGATAAGTAGTTAGATTTAGTGCGTGGTAAGTTTCTGAAACTACCGGTAACTGTTTAGACGTTACTTTAGGATCCAGCAGAAGAATATGGTCCACTGTTTTTAAAGAAACGGACCCTTCATTTGTACTCTTTTGTTATTTTCTGACCAGACCCAGATGAAAAACCACAATATTTAGATAGGTCAAGCCTGTATTACATTACGTCTTAGAGAATGATGACTATATTAAGCTCAGTTTGTAATCTGTGAAAGCTTTTAGGATTTTATTTTTCAATTTCTCTGCTTCATCCAAAACCATCTAAAAAATGTAAACTAGGTTTGACCAGCATAAATGTTGTGATTATTTCTTAATTTAATTTAATTTAATTTAATTTAATTTAATTTAATTTTTAAAAATCCATATAGCAATACCCTTTCTGGCCACAAGGGGACATCAAGGCACCTCAAACTTAATGTGTCAGCGCCAGTCATAAACTGTATAAAACAAGGAAGGAAGCACTGGGTCCCCAGGTCACCTGGTCACCAGGTCCCCAGGTCACCAGGTCACCAGGTCCCCAGGTCACCTGGTCACCAGGTCCCCAGGTCACCAGGTCACCTGGTCCCCAGGTCACCTGGTCACCAGGTCACCAGGTCCCCAGGTCACCTGGTCACCAGGTCACCTGGTCACCAGGTCACCAGGTCCCCAGGTCACCAGGTCCCCAGGTCACCAGGTCACCTGGTCCCCAGGTCCCCAGATCCCCAGGTCACCAGGTCCCCAGATCCCCAGGTCACCAGGTCCCCAGGTTCCCAGGTCACCAGGTCCCCAGATCCCCAGGTCCCCAGGTCACCAGGTCCCCAGGTCCCCAGGTCACCAGGTCCCCAGGTCACCAGGTCCCCAGATCCCCAGGTCACCAGGTCCCCAGGTTCCCAGGTCACCAGGTCCCCAGATCCCCAGGTCCCCAGGTCACCAGGTCCCCAGGTCCCCAGGTCACCAGGTCCCCAGGTCACCAGGTCCCCAGATCCCCAGGTCACCAGATCCCCAGGTCACCAGGTCACGTCACTCATGAGTTTGGAAGCCTGTTTCGCTTTGTGTGGGGCGGGGCCATGTTGCCGACGGGAACACGCCCACCGCATGTCACTCAAAGTTAGCTTTAGTCCTTCAGCTGCACCCCGCTGAAATATCTGCAGATCTGTCATCAGCAATTCTGTAAATATAATTCCACTTCACTTAACACAACAATCTGGAGCTTTAGATTAATTTTGCATGAAGCCACATCCTTATTTTACGACTGGAGGGACAGAGGTTTCGCTAAATTTCATCTAAAATATTCCCATCCTCTGCTTCATTTTCTGTGACAGCTTTTATATTCATAAGTGCAGACTGTCCACTCCACATTCTGTTGCTTTTAAAAATGAAAACTGTAGTACTATTAGAACTACTAATCACTACTGTTATGACGCCCGGTCGGTTTAGTTTGTCCTGTTTCCAGTAAAGCAGGTTGTGTCTCTTCCTCTCAGGTGAGGATGAAGACGATAACGTCGGCCACCGACCAGAAGAAAGCCGTGAGCCTGAGGAGGAGTGAGTCCACGGATGCTCCGGGAATCCACGGCCTCCTTAATCCCTCAACTCAAGCAGTTTTTGGGAAGATCAATGTCATCTATCTCCTGTGAGATCAATGTCTGTCTTCTTTTTAAATGGTAGACTTCAGACAGTAGAAACACTGATCCAGGCAGGTGGAGGAAGGTTGTTTCAGTAAAACGAGTAACTGCACATCTCACTGTGGACAAACTGATAAAAGTTGTGTGAAGGAGGTTTATAAGGATTTTAGACAATATAACATCAACTCATGACTAGTGTTCTCTAGCTACATTTATCTAAACACTTTTAGACATTTGTAGACACTTCAACATAAAGTAGGTTGTAGTCCCATCAGTTTTGTTGGCGTGAAACACTGAAATACCCAGAATCCTCTACGCACTGCAACATGGTACCACATCTTTCTTTTTCTTTTACATGCTGTGTCTCTTCTGGTTCACTATGGCATCAAAACTCCAAAATACTTCAAAACTTTGGTGAAAAATAAGCGTCAAAAATGAGGCTTGAACAGAGAAGACTCGGGGAGCAAAAATGGATGATAGAAACAGGCTGATTAAAGCGCCGGCGCCGCCTGAGTTCTGCAACACCGGCACCTTTATTTTCTTATCCAAACAAGCCAACCACTCCTGACTCTAGCAGCTGGCGTCCTCTCCGGTCTCCTGCTGTCTCCAGGGAGAAAGCCAACCTCGCCGTGACAGTGGCTGATGGGAGGGACCAGGTCCTGGCTCACGCCTCCTTCCTGGATTACCCTGCGGGAGAGCTGGTGGACCAGGCCCACTGGGAACCTTTCCTCCACCGGCACTTCAGGACTGACGGATGCACCGTGAGTATCTCCACAGATCAACGCTGACCCTGAGTCTGCCATGCTGCAGTTTTGACCGCTAACGCCAGCGTCTCCTCCCTGCAGCCCCGCAACACTCTGTTCATGCACCTTTTTGTGGCACGAGAGAGTTTTGAAACCGCCGCTGCAAAGGAGATAGTGAGGTGAGAAAGTATGCACACTTCAGCTGTTGAGTCTTGTAATACCTGACGTGGAAAAATATACCTGAAAGTCTTTATTCCAACAAAGCGTGTAAGACGTCCTTTATAACGTGTTTATATTCACTTAAACACGTTATAAAGAAAAGATATCTAATTTTCAAACAGATAAACGTCAGTGTTTTTGGTTTTTTTACCATGTCCCGACAAAGCTGAGCCGGGTCATACGCATCGGTCGTCCTTTTACCAATAATCAGTAAGCGTTTAGGGGCGGGAACATGAACGAAGGTGGACTTCTCCTTCCTTCATCTACGTCTCCGGCTGGTCCACAGTCCTGGCTCTCCGCTGCCATGTTCTACATTTCACGATGCTCCTCACATCTGCAGTGATTAATGGTTTTCAGCCTTGCTGCTTAAGTGCAGACCTTTCTACCCTTCACCTCAGATTCTCTCAGTCTTTGATGGTTTGACAGATTGTAGACGGTGAAATCCTGAAAGTTCCTGAAACTGTAAACTGACAAACATTCTTGAGCTGCTGGAGTGTTTACCCACGCCGTTGTTCACACGGTGGTGAAGGTCACCCATCCTTTACACCTATTCACCCATTCACCCATTCACCCGTTCACCCACTCATCTGTTCACCCGTTCACCCATTCACCCGTTCACCTGTTCACCCACTCATCTGTTCACCTGTTCACCCATTCACCCGTTCACCTGTTCACCCACTCATCTGTTCACCTGTTCACCCGTTCACCCCTTCACCTGTTCACCCACTCATCTGTTCACCTGTTCACCCGTTCACCTGTTCACCTGTTCACCCATTCATCTGTTCACCCGTTCATCTGTTCACCCACTCACCTGTTCACCCCTTCACTCATTCATCTGTTCACCCACTCACCTGTTCACCCGTTCACTCATTCACCTGTTCACCCACTCATCTGTTCACCCCTTCACCTGTTCACCTATTCACCCATTCACCTGTTCACCTGTTCACCTGTTCACCCACTCATCTGTTCACCTGTTCACCCGTTCACCCATTCACCCATTCACCTGTTCACCCACTCACCTGTTCACCTGTTCACCCACTCATCTGTTCACCCATTCACCCATTCACCCGTTCACCTGTTCACCCACTCATCTGTTCACCTGTTCACCCGTTCACCTGTTCACCCACTCACCTGTTCACCCGTTCACCTGTTCACCCACTCATCTTTTCACCTGTTCACCCGTTCACCTGTTCACCTGTTTACCCACTCACCTGTTCACCCGTTCACCTATTCGCCCATTCATCTGTTCACCCGTTCATCTGTTCACCCACTCACCTGTTCACCCGTTCACCTGTTCACCCGTTCATCTGTTCACCCACTCACCTGTTCACCCGTTCATCTGTTCACCCACTCACCTGTTCACCCGTTCACCTGTTCACCCACTCACCTGTTCACCCACTCACCCGTTCACCTGTTAGTTTTTATTTTCTTTTTCATAAATGTAACACAATGTTCCAACGTCACTAGAGCTGAGTTTTATCAAATCAGATATAACAATAAGACGGCTGGAGATCTAATTAAAAACACCTGCAGTCGTGTCTTTAACGGTTTCTGAAGAAAGTCTTTGTGTCTGGTTCTGGATTTGTGGGGTACTTTGATGTTTTTCTCCTCTTTTGGGATGAGCTGTTTTTGTTTTGGGTCCATCCAGAGCGACGGAGGTCATCGGTTTAGCTAAACTGAAACGTTAGCGTTAAAGCATCATAAATGGAGCTAAACCAAGATGTTGGTGGAGGTAGTTCTGATGATCGGGGGTTTCCTCTGTGCTATCGTTCATGTAAGAACAATGAAACGCTCTTTTATCTGGAGCTCCGACTCATGACAGCGTTTTTGTCCTAATTTGACACCAAGTGGGACTGAAGTCGGGATGCTGACGCCTGCACCTGTCTGGGGTTTATTTCTTCTCATCCTTCTGTTTCCAGGGCGACCTTCAACGCCGTGTCCGACCTGGAATACATCTGCCTGGTTTCCCCGAACCAAGGAGGTTTAGGTGAACAATGGCTTCAGCGTGCACGTGACCCCACCGTCACGTTCACTCACAAGTACGTTAAAGACCGGTGTGTTTGTGCAGACCAGGCGCTTGAGGACATCTTTGAGCCGCTGCAGTGTTTGACGAAGCCGGGGCCTCCGTGTTCAGCCCGGATCTGCTTCAGAGAAGACCACAGTCCACGGCTTCACATCCGCCCCGCAGAGTGAGTCCAGGCCAGTCCTCCCTCCAGGGTGGCCAGAAAACTACCCCTCACCTCAGTCCTGAAGTACCCGAGTCCTGGAGGGGAAATGAAAGAGTGTAGGTGGAGATGAGGTCAAGGAGACCAGGTGATGGGTGGGCGGGGAACACAGCGTCCCTCAGCCCAGAGCAGTTTGAGTCATCATCAAGGAGCAGCACGAACCTCCGACAGTACAAGTTGCAGTCGGTTCACCGTTTGGCCACCAGGGGGCAGAAAAGCTCTACAGCCCCAACTTTCATTTTCTCAAGCTGTTTGTGAGAATGCGTGGAGTGACGTCATCATATTCGCTGTTTCCACAGCATGACGGCACACCCAGGATTTATTCTCACTTCCATATTTTTGTATTGAGAAAGTATTGATCTCCAGATGTAACTTCTTCCACCAATGAGCCCTCAGTACAAGGGAACTAAAACAATTATCAGGAGACCACAGGAAAACCATAAAACTAAATAAATACAATTATTCTCACAAGATCCCTGTAATTCAGTTCAAGAAACCTTTAGTGCTTTTTCTAAAATCTCCAATTTTATGCCGGACTAATTTTCTCCTATCACTCATTGGCTGAATATATACAATTAAAATGAAAGTATTTCCACAAATAAACGTTGTTTTTAAAGTGCTCCCAATAGCTCCAACAGACAATGGCTTTAACTTTATTAACTCACTCAGAACACAATTTTATTGGAAAAATAAAAATCTGAAAATCTCCATATCAACGTTACAAAAAGAAAAATATTAGGAGGTCCAGACCCAACTTTTATTATTATTATTCTTTAGCAAATCAATTACAATACCTTGTGAAATGGATTCAGAACAAAAATTGAAAAATTCATGGATAAAATTAAAAAAATAATAATAATAATAATATTACAAAAATACTCCTCTCTCAGACCTGCCATTCTTACCATTTCAATCAAGAAAATGGATTACTGTAAAAATATTACAGTTAACTCCACTTTGACAGCCCGGTGGGAAATAAAATGACAAAATCTCCTGTAACACCACGTAAACAACCCCACTTTAACACAATCCTGATTATCAACTGCACATTAACGCAGTTTTCTTTCCTTCAGGGCAGCAAACGGAAATCACTCACCTCCAGCACTTGTTCCACAAAAACCAGTTTATATCAGTTAAGGGACTAATCCAGAAGTCTGGACTTGGAGAAGAACAATTCTTCCATACCAACAAGATAACTGCTGCTGATAACCGACTGCAACCTCCCAGATGAATCAAAGAAATGATTAAAGAACAAACTCTAAACAATTATTCAACTCAAATTTGGACACAAAAATGAGCCCACCAAGAATCAGATGGGAAAACGATTTTACCTCCTCCTCCGACCAGACTTCTGGACGAGTATCTGCAAGAATATTTTCTCTGTGACTACCAATTCAAGTTTACTACTAATACGATATAAAAGTCTTCATATCACCCAAAGGAAAAAGTTGAAAATGGGATACACAGACACCTGTTTACATGCACCTTGGGTAGCGGTGACAGTTACCTCCACGCCACATGGACCTGCTCACCAGTTCAGTCATTCTGGACATCAGTAACCGAGACTCTCAGCACCATTCTTCATCATCATCATCATCATCATCATCATCATCACTCTGTTTCCTGGGTGGTCTTACAGAAGTAAACATCCTTCCAGTCAAATCTAGAAATCCACTCCTTATTTCCCCAACTATCAGCAAAAAAAACAGTTTCTGTAAACTGGAAGTCTAAAATATCCAAACATCAATAGACCAACCTCCTCACAGAATACATTACATTAGAGAAAAACACTTTTACCTGCAGAAATAATGTGTCTGTCTTCGCTAACATCTGGAACCCAGTCTCAGCCTTCTTCACTTTAATCCAAACATCTGCTTCTATAGCACGGAGAGCTCTCTACAACAGACAAATCACTCAATACATCAATACATCAATCACTCAACACATCAATCACTCAATACATCAATACATCAATCACTCAATACATCAAT
>JAOWBL010003795.1:0-11862 GCA_028564865.1 Zenarchopterus dispar | reverse complement strand
TCCTGGCTGGGAATCAAACCAGGAACCTTCTTGCTGTGAGGCAACAGTGCTAACCACTAAGCCACCATGCTGCCCCTTCTTCTTTTCCTTTTTAGCTATTCCGTTCAGGGGTCACCTCAGGTAATCATCCATCTAACCATGTCCTCTGCATCCTCTTCTCTACACCAACTGACTTCATTTCCTCTTTGACTCCATAAATGTCCCTCGTTGTTCCTCCTCTAGGCCTCTATCCTGGCAGTTCTAATCTTACCACCCTTCTACCAACACATCCACCATTCCTCCTCTGTACATGACCTAAGCAGCTGAGTCTGGCCTCTATGACCTTTTCTCCGGGCCATCTAACACATGCTGTCCATCTGATGTACTGATCCTATCCGTCCTTATCACCCTGAAAAAGAACCCCGACATTTTAACCTTTGCTACTTCCAACTCTGCCCCCTGTCTTTTTCTCAGAGTCACAATCTCTAAACCACATAACATCGCTGGTCTCACCACCATCTATGCACCTTTCCTTTCATTCATACTGATACTCTTTTCTTTATGTATAACACATACAGGTTATAATATACATGCTAATATGTGCTTGGAGTTCATTTAGGCAGACTGTCCTCCCCAACTTCCACTTGTCGTCTCCAGTGCTATGAATTAGAGGAAGTTACGTTCATCAATCCAAGTATCTCTATGTAAGCCTAAAAAATGATGCTTGAGCAGAGTCGAGTATATTCAAGTATGTTTTCTCATTAATAAAATGTCTGAAGTGTCACTGCGTGAGTTCTCATTCGATGATTTGCTTTTTTCAGTACTTTTACAGTTACTTCAGCTTTGAAAACTGAGTGGAGGGTGAAGTGTGACTGAATTAAAATAAATAGTCCAACAACTGCTCAGTTGTGTATATTGGACCCTGGGATCGTACCTGCCTCAAAGTTTTAAAATACACTTCTTCACATCACTGAAACTCTAGGTCCATAAAGAAGCAGTAATAGACCAAAACATGACCAAAAGCCATCAGTGACGGTTTATTCACGCACGCTTCATTCATTTGTGTTCTCCAGAACCAGCTCAGGCCCAGTCAGTATCTGGACCATGCGGCTTCTTGAAGATCTAGTGCTCTTCTTTTTCAACCACTGCTCTAATGGCTTTTTTCAACTGGCTGCACAATCTGGAAATGATTGATATTGATCTCTCTAATCTCTTTATGTAAGACTTAAATCCGAGTAAAAATTCAGATCTCTAGCACCATCAGGTCAATGTAACAGCTAAAGTCATCTATAGAACATACATTAGGACCTGGGGTGAGGAAGAAGATGGCATTGATGGAGATGAGAGGGTCAGATTGGTTCAGCTGATGACTTTGACTTTCACCTTCCTCAGAAAAGCGGGTTCATTCTGAAAATGATTGCATGTTAAAGCAATGACGGTTTTGGCTGAACGCTAGTGGTTGTGTGTGTAGGTGAATGTCATACGTACGAGCTGGCTTTGCGCGAGGCCTTGTCTGAGGAAGATACAAGCAGGGCCCACTATGTTGTGAAGCATGTTGCAGTTCTGAACCAGAGCGCAGAGCGGCTCGTCGAACACTCGCTCACTCCCTCCTTCCTCCTCCTCATCTGTGTCCACCTCCCCTGCACCACCCAGGGACCCCAACATGGCGCCAGCCAGTGGGGCACCGCTTCGTTCTGTGGGCAACGTCCCCTTAGACAAGAGGGACCGGCCGGATTATCAAACATGGTTTTCATGTTTATTCACTGACTGAAAGAAAACCATATAACTTCTGCATTATTGTACTCTTAAAGGAGTCACAAGTCAAAATTTTATATTACTCATCGAAACTACAAACAATTTTGGAAAGCTTAACTTTTTAAATTCAAGCTGACTTTGATAAACCTGTCTCTCGTCAGGCAGCTGTTTCCTTACCTTTTTCCCTTTACTGCTCTTTTTAGAAGCTTTGTTGATGTTTCCCATCTCCCTGCCCTCCTCCCTTTACTCCCTGGTGTTCTCAACACTTCCCCTAGGTTCCTCCTCCTCCTCCTTTCCTTTTTATTCTCCGTTATCTCAAACTCAAACGTCACCAAAAAGTCCAAAATCCATGCCAGATCCAGTGCTCCCCAGTGGCTCCCAACACTCAGAGAAGCAAAAGCAAACGTGTCCACTGGCACAACTCTTGAAAGCGGCTCCTCTCAGTACATGTGCCACACGCACAGATCCTGTCAGTCCACAGAGAGGTAGGGCAGGTGTGTCATGCCACATTAAATCCTGAAGTCCTGGGCAGTCTTGAGGCGTTTGGTGGGATTGTATGGAGCAGCAGCAGGGCAATGCAGATCGACGGGTTGGGGTGGGTCATATCTGGACTGAAACAACTTGCTGCTGCCAGACTCTGGCTCTGATTGAAGGGCTCTATCATTTTCTCTCTCACTCTGGCCCTTCCTCTCTCACACGCACAAAGACAGACACACGCACACACTACTTTCCTGTTTATCTGCCGGCCCCTCTAGTCACAAGTGGTTTCCTGATTTTGGGCCCACCCACCTTCCCCTCGCCACCTTTCAAACCTTCAACCATCATACTTATGGTCTCAAAATGACTAGTCTGGCAGACCTCTGGAGGTTTACGTGGGTGTTTATGTGCTTCACAGAGAGGGAAAGGGGGAGGGGATGGTAGATTTATAGATGGAGAGTTGGCTGCCTGTTTAATCCGTGGAATTTCAGATTAGTGCGAAAGAGCTATGTTGACAGGCGATGGGAGTAGTGGGGGCTCTAAGTGAAAGAAAAAGATGAGGAATGTTGAAATTAGTCAACCCCATTTTAAAAGATATTTAATCAACACTTCAGAGTGAACTTTTTGTCATCTGAAGTGACTTCAGTGCAGGAGTTCTGGTCGTGTCGCTCTTCTTTTGAACAACTTGTGATTTTCTACTGAGCTTATTCCTGTTAAAACACTTTTTTTCTGTAACTTTTCCAGTGCTGGTTTGGACGGTGTGCTGCTAAAAAGATTTTTACTTGTCACCTGCTACTATTCAACATCTGTTATGATGTGTAACCATGACAATGCTAAAAGTGTTTACATGTGGGAGCAGCCGGTTGAGTTTTCCGAAGCCATCATGATACTCAGACAGTGATGCCAAATCCAGATGAAGACGATCCATAGAGAAAAAAGAAGAGGAGTAAACAAACAAAGAGGAGGGAGAATAAATCGGGTTTTTTTAGCTGTTATGAGGAATACATCTGGGGTAAACTGTCATAATGAAACTGGTGCGTCCTTTTGCATTCATGAAAATATTAGCATTTCTAAACTTTGATTAGGTATAAACCAAATCCACTCCTGCCTCCAGTCATTAATAGAACATGTGTTACTGACAAGCAATTTTTATGCACATAAAATAGCGTGTCATTCTTGGATTTAAAACCCTTAATGCATTGTATGTCTTGCTATTTTTCACAATGTGCAGAGACTTTTAAAACATACATTTTAAATCTGAGAATGAATAAATCTAAAGCTTTTATTTTGTTTTTTATAACTGATGGGAATTTTGAAGAGTTCAGGAGCAGCAGGTAAAACAGGAACTGCTTCCAATTTACCAAAGAAAAACATAAAGAAAAGAAAAATAAAAAGCATGAATTAAATGTTTTTTGAACGTTTCCTTTGTCTGTAGACTAATTTATTTGAGCTTCAAAGGGGGCCAGCAAACTTTAAAGGAGCAATGTGAAATGTTCCAGGAGGGTTCATATAACGCATTCACTTAATTTCTAATATGACTGATTAACAGTCAGCTCAGCCAGCGGCTAGCTGTTATGTCTTTGTAATCTTCACGCCACCACACTTAGGGAACCAACCAGCTGCTTGTATTAACCCAGCATCAGCTAAACACAACAGTCACTTTTGATTTTGTGCTTGAGTCAACATGTTAAATGGTATTTTCCGCTGTAAAATCTTACAGCAGTTCTGGATATATTTTGATGGGGTTCATCTGAAGGAGCTGAGAGGAAAGCTAACTTTGATTGACATGAGGTAGGCATTTTCCCATCGATGTATGAAGAAAAACTGGCTTCAAAACTGCTCTTTAGAAAACAATGGGTCACATGATCTAATGCTTCCTCCATTGTTTTATACAGTCGACAGTAATGAAGCCACTCTGTTGCTCGCTACTGCCGCATATTGCAGATACTGATATTACAAGATTCGATGGCCCGAAGCTAGTTATTAACACGCTAACTCAGTAGGTATCTCAGCAGCAAAAATACATAGTCATCATTTTTGTGACATGACTGCACTTATTTCTTCTATTTTATTCTTGTTTCCAGGTTATTTTGGGATATTTCAACCTACAATCTTACATATTGCTCATTTAAATAACCTACACTTTAGGAAATCAATTCACCATAAATTTTATTCCAAACCATCATTCCTTTAAACATATGTTTACAGCAATACAAACCCTGGCTTCAGCAATACACAGCGGTAAAAGAAGAATGAGAAAATGAGAAAAGGAGAATAAAACTGATGCTGCTGAAAACAAAATTATTTTAACTTTATGGGCAACATAAAGTTGCCCATCATGTCTATAAGTAATATTTTGCTTTCTAAAGTGGTTGTAGGTTAGGATCCAATAGACTTAAATCTTCAGTTTTAAATAGGGAAAAGTCTCTGGCAGGTAAGCTCCAGGTCCCCTTTGACCCTCAACAGGATCAAGTAGGAATAGATAAATGTTGAATGGATGAAACTATCTTCACTACAAGTTACGACTTGCATCATCAACTCTGCTAATACTGAACAAGAAGAAGGGTGTGTTCACTTCTGGGCTCAAAGTCTGGTGCAAACTTATGTTTTAAAAAAACCCAACATGTGTATACATTTATTCTTTAAAGCTGTATTTCCTTTAATCAGATCTGTACATTTGTATATTATGTATATCTGAAAACATTTCCTGTTATATCTGACTTAGCACTTCTCAGTTATATCTTAAACCCACTCCTTACTAGTGCAAAATTTCTCCATTTTGTACCACAGCATAAATACACTGGCAATAAAACATTTGAAACCCTTTAACATTAACATTAACTTAGCATGAACTTTTTTCTACATTAATCCACCATAAAAAGTGATCTATATCAGCGGTTTTGTGTTGGATTAACTGGAACTTTTTTAATGTTCTGCAGAAGTCCAGGTATAATTTCTGTCCAAAACAGAACATTATAATATGAGTTGTACATTACAATTTAAACTATTATTTCAGATGATACATTCAAACTACCATTTAACTTGATACATTGAGACAAAATGCTTTATAGTTGTTTACTGTGCCATGAGGCGGCTTAATATGTAGAGGAAATGTGCTGCACTAACATAAGATAGTATTGGTTATATTTAAGAAAGTAGAATCTCAACACACAACTTTTGTTGCATGCTGCCTGATAACTTCTATCCAGATAACTATTTCAGCAGTCTTTGGGCGAAAGGCAAAAGTGTACACCCTGGACAGGCCACCAGTCCATCACAGCGGCACACACACTCACTCGTAGGGTCAGTTTAGATTCACCAATCGACAAAAGGACGACAGGCAAACTGTGAGGGAACCATACTAATCACCAAGCTGACTATCCCAGGAACATTTTCATTACAATAACTGAACACAGAAACTCCCTTGGGAAAGTATTTTGAGTACTTTTAAAATATGAAAATAGAGTACTTTATTTTGACACATGTAGAAAGTGCTATTTGTAGTTTGCTTTGATACACTTGCACACTTACAAGTGTGTGTGTGTGTGTGTGTGTGTGTGTGTGTGTGTGTGTGTGTGTGTGTGTTTATGACAGATGTACAGTTCCAGAGTTGATCACAATATTCTACTAAGCTGAGTTAAATGTTAAATTTGGTTTCATAGTTTTCTCAGGAAAGATTGATTGGTAATTCATTAAGCCAAAAAAAAAAAAGATGCAATTGAAACTCATAGTGACTCATAAAATGACAAAATTGTTACATTCCCAAGAATAATAGAAAACCCAGACAAAAATCAAGATTTCCAAAAATGAGAAATTTGGTTAGTAAAAATGATCTTTGTCATCCAATGACCACAAAGAAATTTTGTGACTTAAGAACAGACCTCCATTTCTTTCAGAAATTAGTGTCCCGACATTTAACCAAACTATATGGTATGACCCACCAGGCAGTAAAAATGTGTGTGTATGTGTTAATACTCGTTTCTCTTAAACAGTAATATATTTATTCAGTGTCCAGAGCAAATTGTAATTATCATTATAATTCCAGCTATTATTACTGACTAGTATGCATAATTGTATTATCCACCTGCTCATTTGGCTTTAGAAATAACCATAAAACATCACATAAAGTCTCACAAGTCCTCCTGCTGTTTCTAATAAATGTGGCATTTTTGTTTCCAGGGATGAGTCCATTAGCTTTTTAAAAGAAATCTGTCACTTTATCACCAGCAGAGTGCAGCAAAGCTCAGCCTCTGAGGACAGTGAGCAGGTACTGATGGGTAATACTGATGCGCGACCACGAGATGGGAGCCTCGGGACGTCCTGTGGAAGACCACTGTGCATTGCAACAGAAGGGTCCTTAAAATGTTTAGGTGATACGTAGATGGTATAAATGCAGCAGAGTGGGATTGTGTGTGTGGATGCTACATGTGAAAGTATGACTTCAGGCATTATGGGTAAATTATTCCAGCTCCAAAGACAATTATTTTTGATCCACCACTCTCACCTTTCTGTGAACTTTGGAGAGGAAGATAGAAAAAAAAAAAAAAAACAAGTATTTTTTTTTCACTGAGAATTTTCTTAAAGGACAGAGAGGATGGGGAATGATGAGATGACAAGCAGCAGAGGATTTGAATCCAAAGTGTCTCAGTTATATAATGGTATGTGCTCAAAGCACTGATCCATCTGGACACCCGGCAGATTGATGAAAAATGAAGGACTCAGTAAAGCGCTTTTCCTGGCATTGCTTTCATTTTCATATTTAATGAACATAAACAGAATTTGTCACATTAAATATAACTTGGACTTCAGATGGTATTATGTGAAGTTCTTGTGCAATTCAAAGTTGGATAGTAAAGCACATAGAGAGGAAGAGATGTTGGTTTTGTCTATCATAGGAAGAAAAAAAACCCTGAAAGAACAGCTAAACAGCTTTTTTAGCCATAAAACCCAAAACAAAACAGCTGGGTGAGAACTCCTGCTCCATCCCTCGACATTAGTAAGCCCACCAGATGCCTGAAAAACACGAATATAACATCGGCCAACAGAAAATCCAGCGCTGGAACAGCAAGCAACATGATGGATGGCTTCCAAAAGTCAGGATTTTGGATGTCATACTACGCTAATAGCTACGTTGTAGGTCAGGTCAGACACTTTGGCTGAGTTTGTGCATTTGCATGTTGACATACATAGATTTACGACACAGTTTGTAATTCAGTTCATGTCAGGCAAATGGATGATTTACGAATGAAACTAAGAAGAAATGCAATTTCACCAACAGCAGTCATCATTATGTTGAGTATTCACCAATGTTTATTCAAATCTAATAAGCTGGTGTAGACTCCCAGTCATTCAGGTCACGCTAATCATCAAAAGAGTCAAATACAATGAGAAAAAGAAGTTTAGCTACTTTTGATTTAAGCCTTTAAAGATTCCTGAAAAGCTGAAAGCACAACCCTGGAGCATGAAAGACTGGTTATAATAATGAATAAAACAAATATGCATATGTAAATTAAGCTTGTTTATTGTTCAACAGTAACATAAAGAGGTCACTCCTGCATTGTTTCTTTGTCTGTTTAATCTGAACCAACCATTCACATCCATCAAAACTTTAGAGCCTTAAACGGGAAGTTTCACCTCAGAGACTGCTGCTGCTGTCCAAATGACAGTGTTTTGCCTAAAAACATGCTGACAATCCACAGTGCTCATGGGAAAATATTTTACAGACAGATAAAATAAAAGTTTAATGGTTCAGGAAGAATACTCAGCATTATATTGCTGAAGCACAAAAGGGAAATAGCACACCAAGATCAAAACACCATCCCAGTGGTGAAGTACGGTGGAGGGAGCATCATGGTTTAGGTTTGCTGTGTTGCCCCAGACCTAAACCACTTCCTATCATGCAGATTAATTAATTAATTTGACTAAGATATCCTGCAGGATAACGTCAGGGTGGTTGTCCACCAGCTGCATGTTAGTACAAGTCGGGCAATGCAGCAGGATAATGATCCTACACATGGGAGTAGGTCAGCGAGGACATGAACCTCACGAAGATGCTATGGAATGACCTCAAGAAAGCCGCTCACCCCAGACATCCACAAATGAATCTGATCTGATCTGATCTGAACAGTTCCGGAAAAAGGAATAGCTCACAATTCCTCCGAAACGTTGAGCAAGTCTGATCCAGAGCTAAAAAAAGCACTGGCTGAAGTCCATCCATCCACCTCAAAGTAGCGTCAAACCGTGTCCTGGCTGTGTTGTGCAACAAATGCAAGTAGCTTTATCCAAGCAAGGGACCAAGCAAGGGGAAATCTTAGGACTTTCTATAAGGAACTTAACCCACACACCTTTAGGGTGCATAGGTTTTATTTGTGCTAAAAATGAGCAAATACTCCTTCGGACTGCTTCAAACTCTCATTAGGACAAGCTCACAAAAACCATATTCCTATATGCTGTTACCTTCACTTTAAGGCACATAAATATGAGAAAGTACATGAAAAGATAACATCTAATCGATTGTATTTTATGACAACATTATCAGTTATTCTGGGACTGTGTTGGTAGAAGACAGTGAAGAATTTAGCAAAAAAAAAAAAATCTTTATGTGCTGCACCACCAGTGCTGGTTTGCAGCTGGTCCTGATTAAACATAAGAATTTCTAAATTTAGAGTAAATACAGGCACATTTTCTATATCACAGGTTGATAAATTGATTAGATTTTTTCACAGATTTTTTACATCTGAATAAGATCAAACTGAAATGAAAATGTCAAGCAAATGAAGAAGTAAATGTTTCACAAGCAACTCAAATCTAAAAAAGTTTAAAAGTCTTGTTTCAAAAAAATAAAAAAGAATATTTTAGACTACTTTCCTAGTTTTAATATTTCTATTCAAGAAAATTTTTCTTATCCCATTGGCAAAGACATTTTTACTTAAAATAAGACCATTTGACCAAATTTGTGGAATATTTAACTTATTTTTGTTTTCACAGTGCATGAACTAAAAAAATGGTTCTGATACACTCAGTGAGCAAATTCCTTTCAAAATGACACCATATTCTAGACTGTGACAACATATAGTAGTCTGGACTGTCCCACATTTTACCGCTCTTACTCTCCCCCATGGACTATTTTACAAAAGGAGGATAATGCCTTTTGCACCTGTCCAGATTTTGTTGATGCATTGGCATGTGAGATAAAATTTAGATTTGAGCTGCCCTTGAGGTTGCTGGGGTCACGTGGATTAGAGATTCTGTTGAAACGATGGGATGAAGGGATAGGATGTCATAGAGGAGTTGGACCTGCATGCTCTTTATCGCAATATCCACAAGTAGAGGACACAACTGTTGCTGCTCAGCATCGCAGTCATGACAGTAAATCAACTAACCCACTTTTAAATCCATCAGCAAAATCTGCTCTTATTTTTTTAATTTAGATTTTATTTTCACAGGAATGCCCTCATTTTATTTTGAGCATTTTAACAAAAACTAGTACAAAATATGTTTTTTTATCTTATTTGACTAAAGATGACTTACAATATATATATTTTTTTCTTTTATTATAGTTAGATGCATTCATTTAATGTGTCAGTATTTTTGTTATTGAAGCCTTTTCGTTCAATGTCTTACATTTGAGGTTTGTCTTTTGTAGACAGAAATTAACTTTGATTTTCTAGTACCCTTTTACTATAAGTATAAATATGTAACTATAACTAATACAGTGTCCAGTAGTGGATTACTTTATTAGTTGGATACCTTGTATAACACTGTGAAGAAGAAGTACGTGAAACCTTTGGATTTTGCTGGTTTTCTGCACTAATAAACAGAAATCTGATCTTCATGAAAGTCTCAATAATAAACAAAAATCAAATTTCCCATGCATTTATTGAACACACTCATCCTCCCAGATAAAGAACATGAATCCTTGGAGTAAATAGCTTGTCAAACCTTTGTTGGTTAGCGGGGTTAGAGGGACGGTTGACTCTGACAGGACAGCTCAGACGGTACTGTTGCTGAATCCTTTCTGTGGGGATTTACCCCCACGTTGAGGGTCATTGTCCTGCTGCAACACCCATCTCCTACTAAGCTTCAGATGGTGGACAGCCACCCTGATGTTATTCTGTAAGGAATTTTTGGGAATGAAGTTTTTTCCCAGTGATCCATACCCTGAGGCAGTGAACCGAGCCCAAATCATGATGCTCCCTCCACTGTACACCACCATTCGGGTGATTTTTTTAGATGATGTTCTGAAAGCCATGTTGTTTATTTTTAGTCCAAAAAATATTTTTCTAATTGCGTTGCATATTACCAGGCAGCTCATTGACAAACCTCAAGCGTGCATTATTTATTTGATAAAGAATCAGTTTCCTCTGTGGTGCTCTGCCATGGACGTTCCTGTAGTAGACCTTTCTAGTGAAATCTTTAGACCTTTGGATGTTTCCTGTAGGTACATTTTTACATCACTGATGATTCTTTGCTGTGACTTAGCAGTCACTGACCATTTGTAGTTAATAACCGATGAAAGCCTAAATGCTTAAGATGACTTTGCATCCCTTTCCAGCTATTTTCAGATCTTCACTATATGTTTTAAGAGATCTTTCTTTTCTGTTGTTTTTGGCAAGTTGTGGCTGGCATCAGTGGATAATTCTTTTGAGAAGCGAACCAAAAATGCTCCAGTGTCTTTCATCAATCAAAATAGATCCAAACCACAACCCCAAACTCATTTCATTAACTGGAGCCCAGACGAAAAAACTACTGACTTTAGTTAGCTTTGTTAAGGTAATTAGTTTGTGTTTTTTTTTTTTTTTGAGAAATTGTGAATATGTGCTTGCTTCTGTGCTTCATGTAACTCTTTTTATCATGTCAAATCATGTCACACTGCACTGTGTGGCTTTATTTGACCTGCCATGGTATGTGATAAACGCAATATCTGACAGCACCAACCTGCAAAACGGCCAGAGCTGGCTCAAACCAGTCTCTGCACCCCAGATAAAAGAAACCTTAAGATATCAGGTGATAAAACACTGGTACTGACCCAAAGTTGTACACGTGTCTCTCTGGTGTGTTGATACTGCTGAAATCTGTATATAAGCTTGTTTATTTCCTGCTCTTCTTTAGTGCAGTCTGTGAATGTAACCATTCTTTCTGTACTCCTGGCTTCCAAGTAAAACTTTAAAAAGGCGTTCTAGTCTCTGAGTCTTATTGTGTGTTGGGAAACTCGGGTACGAACTAACAGCAATCTTTTACAGTCCTGTTTCAGAAAGTTTCCTGACATTTTTTTTTGTCTGTTTTACCAACATTGCAAACATTTAATGTTTGTTTTTATACATTTTTTTCATCAGTTTAAGCACATTGTGTTTGAGACCAAACTAAAAATTACATCACACCACTTTTTATGCAAATGAGTACAACAAACAAGTTCTAAGGGGTTCACATATTTATTGTTACCACTGTGGATACTTAGATTAAATTTAATCTAAAGGTTGGACAAGCAAAGCAAAGGAGAGCACTCTATAGTTTGAATCATATAACAGACAACAGAAAAGTAAACGTGATGTGCTGATTTCATAGAAAAATCAGTCAGAGAGCGTGTCAGAGTTGAGATTAAACAAAACCTCATCTTGTTCCTCAAAGGTCAGCCCTTTCCTGTGCAGCATA
>JAOWBL010003794.1:0-11862 GCA_028564865.1 Zenarchopterus dispar | reverse complement strand
ATATATAAACATAAACATTCGTATGTATATCTGTGTGTGTGCATGTGTAGAGTCTCCCTCTGTCTGCGGGGTTGTTACAGGAAGGGCATCTGGCATAAAACTGGGCCACATCGATGTGTGGACTATGATCCGCTGTGGCAATGCCTCCAAGAGGGATTAAGCAAAAGTGGTTGATGACTAGGTTTCAATAGTGTTATTGCTGATGTACTAGAATTCTTTTAAAACAACAACATCAAAATATATATGTATTAAAATCGTCTAATAGGAATTGATGGTGGCAAATAAGTGTGGTTAAGAGCAATATTTTTATTTGTGATACAGTATGTTAAAATACTCATTTGTAATGAATATCAGAACATTAAAATGTTCAAATTAGGTTCATGATCAGTACCTCAGACTTGCACAGAATGGCAGATAATACTTGAGACACTGTACTTAGGGTACTTTTTGTTAAATTTTAATTTCCTTATCACTTTGGTTGTAATGAAACAGCATAAGCTGAGAAAATAAAATGGCGACTTGTAAACAATAAAATTCATTTAACTGTTATTTTCCTTCACAGTGCAACTTAATCTCCCTTTGAGAAAAATCAAGATAACATATGTGGTTTCATATATTTCTGTGGGATCAGGTGTCATAATGTGTTAGATTTTTGGGCAGGGAAATAGAGGACGCACAGAAGGTGCCTTTTAGTCGCCACTGGCTCTTGTTATAGGAAAGATAAATATATAAACTCATTCACCATATCTGTCTTTCTGCTTTATTTTACTATTCATTCATTTGCTATACCCGCTTAATCCTACACAGGGTCACAAGGGTTTGCTGGAGCCTATCCCACCTCATTACTGACAAAAGGGGGATACCTGGACAGGTCGCCAGTTCATCGCAGAGCCACACATACAGACAACCATACATGCTCGCGCACACCTACAGGCAATTTGGAATCATTAACCAAGCTAACGTACATGTTTTTGGACTGTGGGAGATAGCCTGAGTAGCAACACTTAAATACAGTGTGTAACATAAAGGAACCATTTTAAAACTGAATAAAGTATCTGTAAATTCATGACTCCCATATAAGTATTCATTTTTTTCTGTTCTGCCTTGAATCACTCAGGAAGAGGGACAATAATAGCTTCATGTTTCCTCAACTCATCTCATCTACATAAATTACACAGAAAAAAAAAATCATTCATAAATGAACATGAACTAATGAACCAAAATCCAGCTCTGTCTGTAAACCCAAAGGGGGAGGCCACACATTCAAACAGAAATGAAGAAGAACGGTACTGGGTGGGCTGAGCAGAGCTGTAACCAGGCAGTAGCTGTCAGGATGTGTATGGAGGAACTTGCGTCACTGAGGGATAGTTCTGAGAGAGAAGCTGAGACCACAAGCGCCAGCTTCTGCTCTCCTTCTCATCTACCCCTCCCACTCCACAGCCGTTCCGGACGTTTGCTTCTCTATCAGTTTCCCACATTGTATGGATACTTGCCATGCTGTCTGATTCGCTTTCCTTTCTGTTTACCTATGCCACTGCTTCTTCTCCTTTATATTGCAAATACATGAGGTATTTTTATAATCCTCCTACAGAATTCAGTACCATGCAAGTTTGTAGGTTTCAGATGTTTATTGTTGAAGAAACCATAATTATTTTAAAGACGATTAATGGACAAGAATTTGGAATTTCAAAGTATTGTTTATGAGTTAAGAACAGATTTTGAGTTTAGTGGCATGAGCCTGATTTAAAAATATTCTCAACTATTATAATCCACTTCCAAACCAGGCCTGTTTTTCAGAGTCTTGTTCAAAAATGACATAACTGATTTGAAATGAGCAACTCCAATGTGTAAGTAAATTTGATGTCAAAATGAAGGTAACAGTAAGTCAGTTTAGCCAATGGTGACCATTAGACTTGAGCTGATTCTGAATACCCAACAGTGATATTTATTTAGAATTAATACTTCTACAACAGAAACTTACAAGTGAGTAAGGCAGCTCCCCTTTAAACCCGCTCATGTATGCACTTAATTTGAAGAACCCTTTGAGGAGGAACCAGACTAAAACACCCGACTAAAACTGTAAGAGACAATGATGGAGCAGCAGCAAGATCCATGGCTGAGATGGAAAATGAGACAGCTGAGGTGTGATAGAGAAGCTGTGGGTCAAGGGAGTAATGGGAGGTTTGTTTGGCTAAGGGCAAGAGAGGAGAATTCTGGGATTGTTTCTGAACTGAACCTGTTGAAGAATGTGTTCGGTTGTGTCCAGACTTCCATCTGTCTGCTCCTCCTTCACACATCTAATAATATATATAATGTTCTGAAGTTGCCTGGACATCCAGCCCTGAGAAGGTTGGCACTATTTTTGAATTCATCTTCTCACTTTAAAATGATGGGTGTCTAACTGTTTTGAAAGGGAATTTTAGATGGGAGTATATTACTATCTTTGATCAAGAGTGCTCTTCTTGTTTTCAGGCATATATAATGCAATGCTGTCCTTCAAAACTCATTGTTAAAAAGACCCTCCTTACATGCAAATATACTCCACTAACTTCATTTCTGGACTTGGATTCAAGGTTGCATGTACTGTATGAATCCCCTGCTCTCTAGAGCCCTCCCCCTTGCACTCAGGCTCTATCTGTATGTTAAAACTTTCACTCTAATTTCTGTTAAAAAAAAAGAAGAAGAGGAAGAAGAAAAAATTAAAGAAAAAAGGCAATTATTGGAAAGTCAAATATGACGCTGGTGTAACCACTTCCTTTTGGGGGCGTAGATTTTATTCGACATATTCCCCTTCCTCCAATAGCAAATGATGAACTAAATATGCCTTTGAAATGGTTTGTTAATGAGAGGAACAAGAAGGTTGAAATTAACCATCCACAGCTGCTGGAGGAGCACTTTAAAATTAGAAATTAAAACTACTTTAGGATAAATTTATTACCAAAGACACTACTATACATACAGATTATCATAATTTATATCAAATACTCTCCAGTCAGAAGCATGGCTCTAATGGTGCTGTTGAGATTTAGAATAGTGAAGATGACAGCCTGAAATCCTAAACAAATTGCTGAAAGGTAGAGTTGGGTGATCACAAACTGAAAATGTGATGCTACAAGTGACACATTGACATTACTGAGAGTTATGAATTGTCAGCAAAACATGTGTTAGTGCAGCTAAAGTCATTGCTATATACAGGAACGTGGCAAATAATTCATGAAATTCTGCATGTGACATTCATATGCACATACTTGGTGAGGTAGTTTCTAATTTAATTTAATCTAATTTAATAATAAAAGCACAGTTTGATGAAGGACATGTCTACAAGCTGATTGCTTTTAAGACTGGCTTATTTTTTCAAGTGGAGTTCAATTTACACACCAAATAAGCTCCAGCTCCTTGTCACAACAACTGTTTGCTTTTCATTTGACCTACCAAACTGATCTCAGTAGGTGACATAATGACTCACACATGCACAGTTAGATGCACTAAACACCACCCTGGCTCACAACTCCCCAGATTGTGTCAGCACAATGTCCTATTAACTATTATATAAACGGAAGAGAAAATAACAAGGAGTGATATCAGAAGGCGTTTTTATCCTTGCACTTCGCCACGTCTGAGCCCTTACCATCTAGATTGTAGCGGTGCCTCCCACTTTTGTGGTGCCTGCCTTTGTGTGGGTGAGGTCCACACAACTGATTTGAAGGGCTCCTTTCCTGAATAAATTGCTTCCCTGCTGGTCAGCATCAGCTGAGTTTTAACTAATTTTTTTTGTTTGTTTTTGAGAAATTTTATTTTTAAAATTCCATGAAAAACATGTCATTTTGAATGTGATGGCAGCAGTACATCTCAAAAATGGGGCAACAAAGCAAAATTATAATTAAAAAGAAACCCCTTTGATAACATTTTGCAATGAAATAATTCACAAAAAGCCATAAATTTGTACCAGATCTTTATGATAGGCCTCTATCAGTACTAAAAGAGGCCTAATTCTATAGTGGAAATCACTCCATAGGCTCAAGACACATCCAGAAATTAATGTCTAAACAGCTCAGCTTGCCATTCACAAATGCAGGTCAAAGATCTGTCATGCAAAGAAGAAACTATATATAGTTTGTCAAACTTATTCCAATACAAAAAAAAAATAGCATTAGATATCTTTTTTTTTATTAAATTGTAGGCATCTGGAAAGAGATTTAAAGTGTTGGTGATCTGAAATCCTGAAATCAACATGTATGTATGTGAGGTTGTACAGTGCACAATAAAAACAACAACAACTGGAGATCTTGAAATGACAATGGGAAAAAAAATGATGATGATGATTCCTGAACCCATAGTATGCTCTGAGATACCTGCCAGTTGTTGTCAGCTGCTGGCAATACCTGACATATCAAAGCAACCAAAATATTTCATTTAGGAATAGAAATATAGCAAAAGGTTGACAAAATTCACGTATGTACAATAGCAATGACATAGTCCCAAGTCATTTGAATGTACAGTGGTTCAAAGGATTTTTTTCCCTGTGTGATTATTTTTATTTTTTGTTTGTACACATTTACACTCTTTTAGTTATCTTTTATTTCAGATTCTTTTCTAAATGTCAGTTGTTGGAAATCACAGCCTACAAATTATCCTGCTCCAGTAATAGACCACTCAGGACAGATTTTTGTGTCAACGGTCCTGTGAGGGTTAGTTCTTTGGACAGCTCCCTCATCGCAGTGGTCAGCACCATGGACAGTGGAGATGACACACAGGATGTTCTAATTGATTTAACATTTTAGTTCAGCTTGCATTGTTGTGGGTCACAAGCCTAAAGACACAAAGTCACATTAATTTGAATTCCTGCTGTGGACTAAAATCACAGGTCAAAAAAAAAAAACTGCTGATCAGACTGAAGGAGAATGGCCAGTTTACTCAAATTATAACATGAAAGGAGACTTACCACCCATGTTTTTTTTCCCTTACTGTATCATTTAGTGGACATAGAAATTTATGACAAGGGCAAACAATGTCACACAGGGCTACATAGTCTCTGTAAAGAGCTTGTTTAAGAGGAATGAGGAGGCAAAATCTTGGACCCTATTAATTGTAACCATGTGTTTATTGCTTTGTTGTGTTTTGTCTTTTTTTTTCTTTTTTAGGTTCCATCAGTTATAACTAGTAAGCAGGCATAAACATATGTATGGTGTGTGCATTGCCTTCCAGAGGCTGTATAAAAGCTTGCCACTTTTTCCCAGCTTATGAAGTTGAAGTCTAAACCCTAGAGTAATTTTACATTTACAGGTTAAATAACATTTAATTAATCAAGAATTGGAAAACAATAAAAAAGTACAACCTTTAGAACAGTCTTAAAGGAAGGAAGGAAGGAAGAAAGAAAAGAGGATAGAAAAGAGAAGAAGCATGATCTGGTGTCATCCCATCTCTCTCAGGAACTTGTGAAACAACTTGTTTGTGTCCGCACTTCTTTATCCAGCTGCCCAGTGTCACTGGCAATAACATAGGAAATCTCCAATGAATTCATTTCTGGGAGGGTGGATTTCTACTTTCAGTGTGACCCAGATCAGACTGTTGATGATTTAATGTCATGTTTGACATTGATTTCAATCCATAATCCATGTTATTTTAAAAATATCCCTATAACCCTGTATAGGATTCAGTGGGCATAGATGATGGATAGATGGGTTTGAAAAATATAGTTTGTGCCTTGTATAAGATACAGAAAATTATTTTCTTATTTTCATTCCTTCCAGCTGGTATCTCTGGCATCTTATGCATTTCCTGATTGAAATCACAGGCTGGAGCTGTTAAAGGCAAAAGCAGACAGAAGGGTCTAAATTGTTTTTCCACTTGCGTAAATGGAAGCAATTGAGTCAGTTATGATGTCATACTCTGTGCATCATGTTGCTATGGTTACACCAATCTCAGGACAATGAAGTCCCCAGATAGGATTTTCAAAAGGTAAATATCACTGAAATAAGACTCATACAAGATTCTTGTTAAAATCTTTGTGATACATTTTGAATCGCCTCGAGAATAAATGCTTACAATCATGAATAAAGCATTCAGACTTTTCCCAAGGATGTGGTAAAAATGTCCTTTTCAGACCAGCAGTTTTGGTTCCTTCTTCATCATATATATTGGTCTGCTTGATGAGTCTACAAGCCTGTTCCCTCACAGAGCGGTATTGATGACCACAATGTGCTAAAGAGTACTATTATAAAACAGGCAGGCAGTGTCCTCCTCCCATCTGCTCTCTTTCCTCTGTCTCTATTTCTCTGTGTTCCATGACGCAAAGCCTGAGTGGGAGTGGACAAACCTTCTGCACCCTGAGAGGACTGAGTGGGCTGCCACCATCCGCTGTGTATGCACCAATGATGGGAGCAGAGATGGAGGCATAAGACAAAGGAGAGGGGAAGGCTTTTGAACAAAAGTGAGTGAAAACCTGAGAGAAAGTGACAGTGACAGATAAAGGACAGTAAATAATGGGGAAGAAAGAAGAGACAGAAAAGAAGAATGTGTGATTGTTCCGACTGTAGAGTTTTTTTAAAAAGACGGAGGGATAGAGGGAGACTAGAAGGCACAGATGACTGGGAAAATGTGGAGATCAAAGAGCCTAATGGGGAGATAAGGACAAGAAGCAGGTAGAAGACATAAACAAAGAGAAAAGACTTGAAGGCAAAAATCACCAACGAGAATGACAGGGTTTAAAAAGCATTTATTTGGAAATGGTTGTGGAATTAAGTGAATATAAAAAAAAGATCTCTAAAATGATTAAAAGTCTGTCATTGTGAGATATTATCAAGTCCAACATATGCGCAAAGAAAAGACTTGATTAGTGATCATATCATGCACTTATTTTGTCTAACTGATACCTGGCTGACTCAATGCCCCGTATGTGAATTCTCACATTCCTTGAAGAACAGGTTAAGAGGGAAGAGTGACAACAATCTACCACTCGAGTCTTTGAATTAACCTTAGCTACAGTTCTTTCAAGTATCTTGAAAGAATCTCTCAGTATCTCTCAGTTTCTCGCATCCAATGTAGATATCACAGAAACCAGTTCTTTTTGTAGTGGCATATAGGGCACACAATCCTTACTCAGCATTTTTTGAATTAAGTGATTTTTAAAATTAGTTTTAATTTTACCCATGTTACTTTGTGAGTATATTAAAATCAGAATAAAAATCAGAACCAGATTCTCCTTTATTGTCATTATTGTATACTGAATGTACAATAACACTGGAGAGCTTCTCCTTTTCCAGTGCAAAATTATAATTATAACTAATAAAGTGTAAGCTACAAAGTATATACAACAGAATACAGACCTCCAAGACAGAGCAAACAGTGTAAGATAGTGCAAATTGATTCCATACACAAATTAAGATACAAAAAGATAAGAATTAGGAATATAAAAAATATGTAAAATACAGGATGCTAACAAGTATTAGAATATTTGGCATAATTATAATGCTTAGGGTGAGATATATTGCAGATTGTTATGTTGATGGCTGGGGTTGTTGAATGTGAGAGTTCAGGGTGGTGGTGGCTGTTGGAAATAAATGTTTTTTTAGTCTGTTTGTCCTTGCTTGGATGCACCTGTAATGCCTGCCAGTGGGGAACAGATCAAACAGCTGGGAACCGGGATGTGAACTGTCTTCGATGATGTGATGAGCTCTGCTGAGGCATCAGGTGGCATAGATGTCCATCAGGGAAGGGAGAGGGCAGCCAACAATCCTCTGTGCTGCTTTGACTGTCCTTTGAAGCCTCACTCTGTCTGCCTCAGTGCAGCTCTTGTACCAGGTGGACACACAGTACGTCAGCAGGCTCTCAATGGTTGAGTGGTAGAAGGGCAGCAGGCGCTTCCTGTTCAGGTTGTTCTTCCTGAGGACTCTCAGGAAGTGTAGATGATGCTGAACCTTCTTTATGACAACTGAGATATTGTCTGTGCAGGAGAGGTCATGGCGATCTGGACTCTCAGGAACCTGAATATGTGGACTGAACCTGAATATGTGTGCACCAGGTTGCTACCTTCTGAACCTCCTCTCGGTAGGCTGCCTCATCTCCCTTTGAGATAAATTGGACCACTGTAGTGTAGTCAGCAAATTTGACGATGATGATGTCTTTGTGGGCTGGACTGCGATTGTAGGTGTACATACAGAACAGGAGGGGCCTCAGCACGCAGCCCTGTGGTGAACCAGTGCTCAGTGTGCAGGTGGAGGAAAGGTGAGGGCCAAGTCTCACAGTTTGGGGTATGTTGGTCAGAAAATCCTTAATCCAGGTACATGTGAGAGGTGGGAGGGCCAGGATACCCAGTTTAGTGATCAGAATGTCCAGGATGATTGTGTTGAATGGCGAGCTTTAATTCACAGAGCATCCCGACATAGCTATTCTGTTGTCCAGGTGGCTCAGCACAGCATGCAGAGCAATGGCAATGGTGTCCTCTGTGGACCTATTTGCCCAGTATGCAAATAGGTGGGTGATGAGTGTGTGGGGGGAAACAGTTTTTGATGTGCTGGAGAACCAGTCTCTCAAAGAACTCATAATTACAGGTGTGAAGGCAACATGGTAATGCTCATTGAGACTGGTTGTGGTTTACTTTTTTGGTACTTGGACAATTGTAGCAGATTTCAGGCAGGTTGGTATGACTCGGGCCGGGGGGAGATTAAAAATCCTGCAGAAGAAATGGGACACCTGCTGGGCACATGCTCTGAGGATCTTACCAGGTACTCTGACTGGGCCACCAGCCTTTTTTGGGTTCACTAGCAGGAAGACAAGCCTCACATCATGCTCCTTCACAGTGAGCTGGGGTGTGCTCAAACCTGGTGGGGGTGGGGGCAGGGCTGAAGTAGATGAGTGTTGCTACAGTGACTATTTCTGTTCGGTTGAGCTCTGTGAGCTGGCAGTAACAATAACTTCATCTAAACCATCAGCATGTCGTTTATATCGCATACCAACCAGTGTTCAAATAGGTTTTTACTTAATTCAGATTTCAATGTGTGCAATCAGCTGATCCCAATCAACAGGCTATGTGCCTCAGGGTTCTAAACGTGCCGTAATCAAACCTCTACTTAAAAAACCTGATCTTGATCCAGGCATGTTAGCTAGTTATAGACCTATATCCAGTCTCCTTTTCATTTCTAAAGTTCTTGAAAAGCCTGTAACAATCGACTATCTGACTACTTGGAATTAAATGATTTGTTTGTGGTTTCAGTTAGGATTTAAATCATATCATCGTACATTAAAATAGTGAAGGTTACCAATAGTCGTCTAATGGTCTCAGACAGTGGACTTGTGTCTATACATGTTAGATCCCAGAGCTGTATTTGATACATTTGATCACAAAATTATATTACATTCTTGAACATTTTAGTAGAATTAAAAGAACCACATTACCTTGGATTAAGTTATATTTATCTGAAAGATTCCGGTCTGTTCATATGAATAAGGAGTCTTCCTCATACACCAGAGGTGGTCTTGGTGTTCTACAGTTTTCTGTACTGCAGCTGTTACTAGTCACTCTATTTATGTTTCTATTACTAGTATTAGCCAGTAGGTAATAAACTTTCATCTCTATGCAGATGATACTTAGCTTTTCATATTATTGCACCTGAGCACTTCAGAAATAGACTGTAAAGTTTATAATTAGTAACTCTGAATAGCATGGGATATGATGGATCCCAACTCTGGGTGATACTGAAAATCCAATCCATGTATTTGTTGCTTTGTTGGGCTACTGTGATGCTGTGTTAATAAAATGTCCTAAGATTATACTAAATTAGCATACAGCCAATCCAAAATGCTCCACCAGTGGTTCAGATGAGGATTAGCAGGAGAGATCATATTTCCCTCATTCAACATTAGCTTCTTCTCATTGGCTTCCTGTAAATTCAACACAAATCTTAAAATTCTTCTTCACATTTATAACCCCCTTAAAGACATAGGTACTTCTTATCTTACCTCTCTTCTTTCTTCCAGCAAATCATGTATCTTGCTTTTTACCTCTCTCTTTCCACTGTCTTCCTGTCCCTGCTCAGGTTTGGGGATTGTACCAAACTAGAGTCAACACAATCTTATAAATTTTGAATGAGGACTCTGTTGGAAAGAATTGGTTTAACTGAATTACAATGAAACAGATTTCACTGGAATATAAATCAACTCATTGTATTTATTTGAACTGTACTGAATTTGTTTTCTGTCGAAAGTGCTTTAAAGATTACATCTGTTTGACTTACTTTTCCTGTCAACACCAGAACAATTCCTGTATCATGCTGTAATGCAGAAAGTGAGGACCACATGACTGTTGAATGTTTTTAGAATCAGGATGCTTCATCAGCCTTTTTTATAATGCTGCTTGTGTTGTTAGAATATAAAGTCCTGGGAGATGATAGCTGCTCTGAAAAATGATAGGAGTAATGAGTTTGACTTCTTTTCCTGGAGTCCTCAGTGATCCCCTTTGCCTTCCCCACGGTGACACTAAGGTTACTTGCTCTGCAAAGGTCCTCCAGTTTCCCAACTTTTGTTTGTTCTTAGAGAGTCATCATTGTGGGAGATGAAACATGCTACAGTTGCTTTAACTGCAACTTCACAACATGACTGGTCAGGTATCTTGCTGTATCTTGTATAACACAGGGCATATCCCTGGAGGGTGCCCTTATTGAGATGGGGGAGCATGAGATACCATGGATTTAGTCTATTGTGTATTCACAAAAAAAAAGCATAGGGTCTAGTTGCAAAGTGATGGTGTCAGCTCAAACAGCAGCACTTTATTGACTGGAGTCTGTGAGCTTATCATTGATCTTTCTCCTACACCAAGAATTTTTTTCCAAAGGTTGTACTGGGTTTAAAATGAGATATCTGAAATATCACATTGATTTATATCAGTCATTAAACAAACCATCTTTTTTGTGTGCAAAAAGGCAGGAATAAAAGCTCTTTTCCATTTTAATTTGAAAAGGATTTACCAAAACAGCACCACAACACTGACTGCTACTTTTTTTTTTAGATTATGTATCCAATTGCAGTAGCCTTTTTACATGCTAATTTATCAGTTCCCAATACATAGATATAAGCAAAGGATCCTCATGGTGACCTCTGTCAATTTTCTGATACTTTCTTCTCCCATGGGTTTTTGTTGCTTATCTTAAGTAACTCAAGCACCATTGTCATCCATTGATGGCTGTTTTACAATTTGGCTAAATACAGCTCTGATGTAATAAGTGACACCTTCTGTTTCTATGCTTCCAGTCGCTAGGCAACCTCAGCAATTATGGCACTGCCAAAAGAGAGAGGAGAGGAAGCAGCATCTCAAGGCCCCCTGCCTTTGTTCATCTTGGCTGCAGCCAGTCCAGCTTCATCCGTCATCTAAGTGCAGCGTTCCATATCAAGCCAGTGACGAGAGCCATTGTAGCATGCTGCGCTTCCTACTGTTTTGATTAAATCAGCTCTCTTTACAGCATACATTTGTCTAAAAAGGACACTCATAAGCTCACCCACTGCACTGAAACTCTCTGCTGCCCTCTTTTGTCCTGTTGAGGTGAATAAATAATTCTATAATTTGGTGAACTGTGAGTTATTGAAGGGCTTGTGATTACCTTTATTTTTAGAGCCTTCTGAGAACCCTGATTACAAAGTGCCACCCACTGTGCTGTAAATTAAAATATTATTTGCTGAAACTATTTGTAGTAGTTCAAAAAATACTTTCTTCACTATTTACAACTTTTGGTCATAGCTTTGATGTCTTAAACATTTTTGTGGAATATTTTTGTTATTAATATAAATGGATGTAAGTAAAAACATTCCTGATTTACTAAACAAAAACATTCAGAAGGAATTTTTTCAAAAAAATAAATAAATAATATATAT
>JAOWBL010003792.1:0-11864 GCA_028564865.1 Zenarchopterus dispar | reverse complement strand
GTTGTCTCGGGCATAAGGCTGTCATCGCTGCTGTCATCGCTGCTGTCACTCGGGGACGTGGCCTGCGGAACGTACTCCTCCCCACTCGTGGATGTAGAGTCGGACAGAGAGGACTGTTCCAGACCGTTTTCCATCTGGAACAAAAAATAAATAAATAAATAAATAAAATAACCATATTCTTCCGGACAGTGTGCATTGAAGTGGCTGGCCCAACACTTACCTTTTGATTCGGTCAGCTTCTATCTGCCCCTGGCCACCAGCGTTTATACCTCTCCAATTCATTCAGGCGCAGCTGAAAGTCAGTTCACAAATTGGGGAACGGCGTGGATTGGCGTGGATTGGCGTGGCTTCCCGTAGGTGGAGGAGCGCGTGTGTGACGACAGGAGCAGCTGCAGTACCAGTGGCCGACACTGGGGCGGCGAGTGTGGGCACACGTCCCACACACAATTTGCGGAAAAAAGGTGACTTATGGGCCAGACTTTAAAAATACAATTAGCCTACATTAGGATGCTCCAGCATCCATTTGACAGTGTTTACCTTGTGGGGACGTCAGTTTGGGTGCCTTGAACGTTTGACGTACCCATGCCGTGGCTGTGTAAACAAAAATTTGTCCCCACAACTGGTGAAAACCAGACCACACAACTCACAACTACAGTGAAAGTGAATTCAAAATATGTGAACTGGATTACAGAGGTTCTGATTTGTCAGCAGGTCCACATCCTGGTTTATCAGAAATTCAGAGAACCCATATGACAGCACAAGCTGTATATGCAATCTGATTGACTGATGCTGCCATCAGTAAGTGAAATGTTGAACTTCTGGAAGAAATACGGTGTAAAACACAATGCTTATTGGGAATGTTATCTTGATGTTTATCAGAAATATGTGAATTGTCAGCATTCTTTCAGAGAGTGCTAAGAATTCACATTACCTTCCTCACATCCTACCAGGAGCAGAACCAGTCTGGTCTGGTTTTACTGGTCTCCACTGGACAAACTCCCAGCACTGTGGGTGGAGGCACATCCAAGGATTTAGATTGTAATTTTTCTCTATGCAGATTTGGGACTCAAAGAGAACTTCAGGTGAGACTGGGGACATTTTACAAGAACAGACAAGAACTGTGACCGAAAACCAGCCCTGAACTGCTCCAAACAACATGGGGTCAGAAACTGTGACCCTAGCGCCTACAACGAACTAGCAGGAAACATCCATAAGACTTCTCTTGATTCACACTACTTTGCACCCCACCCTGGCCCCATCGTTGTCACGTGGGTCCATGTTAACTACTTTTATCCCACATATGGATGCAGGCACACATGTAAACCCCCTCCTACACACACACACAACTGATCCCAGATTTGTTCACAAAGCTGGTTTAATGAATTCTATTTCTTTCATGCTCCGCTTTCTGGCTGGACAGCTGTCACTAAAACTGGTCAGTTACATCCAAATGTATCCAGCTGTTGTCTCTTGTGAACCCCTTTTTTGATGAATGTGGTTGAACTGCTGCAGGGATCCAGTCAAGCAGAGGGCAGCAACCTTCCCCCTGAGCAGAGATGCAAGAAACTTCAGAGCAGAATCAACAGCATCAACCAGGAAATACAGAGACAGAGAGAGCAGAGGTAAGAGACTAACCAGAACCAGAACCAAACTCACGGAGGGGGACATCCGCCTCAAACTTGACCAGAACCAGACTCAGTAATTGGGGCTCTGCCTCCACCTCCAACAGAACCAGAACCAGTGTCAGGGAGTGGAGTAGAACTTGACTCCATCTCTACCAGAACCAGAACCAGACTCAGGGAGGGCAGCATCTGCCTCTAACTCCAAAAGTACAAGAACCAGAGTCAGGGAAAGGGGCATGTATCTCTATCAGAACCAGAATCAGACTCAGGGAGGGACCATCTGCCTCCAACTCTACCAGAACCAGCCTCAGGGAGGTGGCATTTGCCTCCACTTTCATTCAGGACATGATTCAGGGATGCAAACATCTGCTTCCAACTGCACCAGACTCAGAGAGGAGGGCATTTGTCTCCACCTCCATAAGTCTCAGAACCAGACTCAGAGAGGGGGGAAATCTGAAGGTTAGAAGTTGATTAGACCAGAACCAGGACCCTGAATGCTGAAAACTCTGCCACCCATTCTGCTGTTGTAAACTCTAGGATCCCCCTTTAAATCTACAGTCTGAGAAACCAGAACTTTGCTGGGATGATCTTGATCTATGAAGGAGCTTGTGTATGAAAATCAGCAACGTTCATGTGACAAACATGAACAGAATAGGGAGGTCTGTGTGCTGGTGTCACTTTTAACTGTGGTGCTGTGTGAAGGTTTTTTATTGTGTTGTCCAGAGACGCTCTGCTGAAAAGGAAGGAAGTTTATGAGCGAAGCCCTCAGATGGGTGATGCCAGCAGTCTGGATCCTCGACTGGAGGAAGTGAAGCAAAACCTGCGGAGACTAGATGAGGAACTCAGAAAGAATCAGGTCTGACTTCACAAGGAATGCTTTGTGTACATGCCATCATTCCCACCACACAATACATCTTTCATATGTTCAGCACTTTGGCCAGTGTCTTTAAAGTGCTTTATAAATAAAGTCGGCTTAGGAGTGCACCGTGGACACATTCACACTTGAATACACTGTTGTGTTTCTGTTTGCTCTTTTGTGTTCTTGTGTTTGTGTATGTGCTTAGGGATATTGAGTTCTTTGAATTTTCCTTTCCATGCGTGTCCTCACCATCCCCCATGACCAGTTTTTGTTTTGAGATTCTACTTGGGGCAGTCAGCCCCAACAACACAGCTTCTGGGATGTAGTGGCAGGAAAACCCCTTAATCATAATAAGGTAGCTAGACTCAAAGACAGAACCCCATCCCTTTGGCTATGCCTTGCTAGGACCCCACCCTGGAGCCTGGCAAGGCCCAATCTTCAGCCATGGGGCTTGGCCATGCTCAGCCCAAAGGAGCAATATAGGTTAGTCCCTGTATGTTCCCCACTTGCAGGAGGGGCCATATATGTTAAGTGTGTTGTCCTGGACAGACCTGAAAGGCCTGTGAGTGTTTGCTGAGAACATGTGACAGAGGAACTTATGAGAAAGGGACCTGGGGGATGGGCAGGATTTTGTATGAGTGGGCCATGTTCCTCTATTTCATTGCTGAGGAAACTGATCAGAGGTATAATCACAAAGTCAGTAGTACCTGTCTGTTGAGTTTAAATGAGATGCCATCAAATGATGGAAGGAATACTTTGAGGATCTTCTTAATTCCCCCAGTGCATGTTCTGCAGAGGAAACTGAGTCTGGGCACTAAGGTGGGCTCACCTGTGTGGCGCTGAGGTCACCAGTGTAGTTAAAAATGACATCATGGCAGCGCATCAGGAGGGGGTGAAGTTCACTCTGACTTCCTCAAGGCTCTGAATGTTCTGAGATTATTGTGGCTGGCACATCTCTATCAGATTTTCTTGATACTGATTGACAAATCAGGGTGGTAGTTCCCCTTTTTAAAAAGAGGCACTAGTATGTTCCAGGTACAAGGAATTGTTCAGAACTTTTTTTGGGCAGAAATTTTAGATGCAGCCAAGGAGCAAAGTGGGTCTGGTTTGATAGCATCAGAATTTTGTCACAAATTTTGGTAAATGAAGTGGTCCTGTTGGCTTCATCAAGCCGCAACCTCCAGCTCTCACTTGGAGCAATTAAAGCCAAATGTGAAGCGACATCAATGATCACCAACTGTTGGCAGTGACTGTAAGAACCCGATGGATGATACAAACAGCTGCAATGAGTTTCCTATGCATGGTGACTGTACTCCTCTTTAGAGATAGAAGTTCAATCATCCCCGAGAGTCATTGGTCCTCCACATCCAGAGGAACCACGTGATTTGGTCATCTGGCTAGAATGCCTCCTCGACGCCTCCCTGGAGAGACATTACTGTCACATTCAACCTGGAGGAGACCCAAAGGCAGATCCATGACATACTGCTTAGGTGCTTAGGCTACTACCACCATGACCCGGATGATTGGATAGATAAATGGATCATATGTCTGTGTGTTGCAGGCCTGGTTGGTTCAGGTGGGCAGCAAATCATCTAACAGCAGCAGAAGACAGAGTGCAGGCTGTGGCTTGAATTCTCAAGCAGCAACACCAGGCAGCAGCAGCAGCTTGAAGCAACTGGACAACCACAGTCCTGCCAGCAGAGAGAGGTACTGATTGAGATAATTGATTATGATTATAGTCAGAGAGATAGAGATAGAGAGGCAGAGAGGTACTTCTCACAGGTGTATCAGAAGTATCTCATACACCTGTCTGCCTCATCTACCATTCTCAGGTCTTCCTCAGACTACTTCACCTCCCTCATGTCTGCCTCACATGTCTACCTCATCTGTATCTGACCTATCTGCCACACCTGTCTTCCTCACCTGTTTCCTACACATCTTCCCCAGTCTACTTAACTTGTCTCACATCTCCCTCAACTGTATCTCACCTGTCGTCCATACTTGTCTGCCTCTTAAGTTATTCTTAGCCATCTACCTCACCTGTCCGACTCAACTTTTTTCCTCACCTGTTGCGTTTATGTGCTCCTCAGTCTACTTCACTTGTCTCAGGTCTTCCACAATTGCCATTATTACCTGTCTGACTCACCTGTCTCTTCAGTCCTGATGGCAGTTACACAGAGGACCACAGCGCGGAGCTTAACTTTAAGTCTCGCAGCTCAGAGTTTGAAGATGACTTTGATGATGATGAACCATTGCCAAGCATCTGCACCTGCAAGTCTCTTTATCCGTTCCAAGGTGAGTTTTTATTTACTCCACTCTACCATGCTGGAATGTTTTTGAAGGTTTTAAATGTGGAGGTGGTGTCAGTTTCTTTAACCCAAACTGAAAGTTGATTCCATAGTAAATGTTCCTGTTAGCAAAAGACCCGACCTCCAGATCTACTAGGAACTAAAAGTAAACCTGCACTCTGAGAGCAGAAAGCTCTGTTGGGAATATAAGGAGATGTCGGGTCTTGTAGATAACCAGGACTTTGGTTGTTTAAGACTTTATAAGCAAGGAGCAGAATTTTGAATTGGATTGTAAATTTATGGGGAGCTCATGGAGAGAGGTTAACACAGGAGAGATGTGATCTCTTCTGCCGATTCCTGTCAGCATTCACACTACTACATTTTGGATCAGCTAGAGGATATTCAGAGAATTACTTGGACATCCTGCTAATAATACATTACAGTGATCTAGTCTAGAAGTTCTAGAAGCTTTTTTAGTTTAGTTTAGCTGCATGTCATCAGTATAGAAATGAACACTGATGTCGTGGTTCTGGATAATATTTCCCAAGTATAAACTGAACAAGTTTGGCCTTAGCACTGAACCCTTTGGGACACTGCAGCAGATCTTTATCTGGGCAGAAGAAACCTCATCAATGTGAATGAACTTGAATCTGTTAGATAGATCTGATTTAAACCAGCCTAATAGTGCCCCTTTACTCTCAACAACATGCTCTAACCTGTGCAGTAAAATGCAGTGATCTACAATATGAAAAGCAGCACTGAGGTCCAGCACAATTAGTATGGACACTAATCCATCATCTGAGGCCAAAAGAAGGACATTAGTGACTCTAACCAGTGCTGTTTCTGTGCTATAATGTATTCTGAATCCTGACTAGAAAAACTTTGCATAGATCAGTTCTTTACAAATGGTCACATAACTGACTTCTAACTACTTTTTCCAGAATTTTAAATATAAATGGAAGTTTGGAAATTGGTCTATAATTCACTAAAATGTCTGGGTCAAGAGAGAGTTTTTTGAGTTAACTAGTACGACTAAAAACCTGCAGCACATATCCTGATTTCAGGAATAGGTTGATCTGATTCAATACTGTCATACCAATAAGAGAAAAAAGATTTTTGAGTAGTGGAGTTGGGATGGTGTCTAACAGCCATGTGGATGGTTTATTTTTTATTAACGACAGAGGCCAGTTAAGGGAGGTCTTTAGGAAGAAAACAGTATAGAGTCAGGTCAGGACTTGAGGATGTCACTGAAGCTGAAGAAACGGCCACTGCTGCTGTCAGGTGGGCCTGGTTGATATGTTCTCTAACTCTGATGATTGTACTGCTAAAGATGGTAAAGCTCGAATTTGTGGACTTGGAATACAGGAAGAGGCAGAGAGAGATGACAAAAGAGGCTCATAAATTCTTCACTACTGAGAGCTGCAGGGATCCACGACTCAACAGAGTTGTGACTCTTTGTCAGTCTGGCTGCAGTACTCAACAGAAAATGTGGGTTATTTTTATTATCTTCCATCAATGAAGAAGAATAAGCTGCTCTAGCATTGTGAAGGCTTAACATGAACTGCAATTCCTGATCGCATGGCTTGAGACAAGGAAACCTTCTAAATGTCACAAATCCTCAGCAGCCTTTGCAGGGCTTATTGTTTTACAACTTGGCATGAATGATGTCACTGGCCTCTCTCCGGTCATGGGCCCCAAAACCCAGGAAAGGTTTCTGCTGATGCAGCAGCCCAGACTCCATTATAAATAGTGGCTACCCTGTATTTCTCTCTTAAGCTCTCACAAGCCCTGTCACAAGTTCTTGCATCTACTCCAACACAGATCTCATCTCTCTTGATCCTGGGAGTTGTGAAGGCTGCACCTCTAACTTTAGTGTGACAAGCTGTCAGCCAAAGGCCTGCTTCCTCTATCACTGAGTCTGAAGAAGCTGTCCAGTTGCCAAGAAAGAGCAACTTCAGTCTGTCTGGGTGCAGCATTGTATCGCAGTGACACACAAATGTTCAAAGCCCCAGACGAGCCGAATGAGGGACCCATGCACACCCTGACTTCAGACCGACCCAGGGATGAAGGAAGCCCAGCTGCTGTACCGACGCTACATCCTTTTACCCTAATGGAAACAAGACAAGAAGGAGAGGGAGCTGCTCCTTGCACAGACCACCAGCGGAGCTTAATCATGCAGCTTTTAACCAAACCAAGAGGAATCCTTATCTGCCAAAGACAAAAGCATCACTTCAATCACTCACAAAGCGATCCACATAAGAGGCAGGTTTTATGTCTGGCCAGAGAAACTTAGTTAACACACTTAACTAGTTTTATTTTACTGTGTTGCACACATTGGACCACACACTGTGTTTATTTGTTATTGGTGCTGAAGTGTGTTTGTTCATTTTAGTTTATATGTTATTGCATCCACACTGCTGGATCTCGTTGACAGACCTCACCGGCCGGAAAAAGAAACTCTTCATTGTTTCACATGTAAAGTTAGCTTCACATTGGTGAGTCTCTCACATCAGAGCAGCTTAGTTTTCTGGTGGCGAGAAGTTATTCTAATATTTTTGGGTTTTACTGTCTTCTCTTCTTTCTTTCATCATTCCTACTAACACACGTGCACTCTCATCTTGTCCATCAGGCCTTGACTTCCTTTGTCCTCGCTTGGTGTGATAAAATCTGGTCCATCATTTTGAGCCATGTGAGAGTTGAACACTGCGTGATTTTATCCGCCATTTTTACCATTTTTACAACCTTCGTGTCACACACACAAACACACACACACACATTCACCCAAACACACAGATATGGATTGACTTTTCTGTTTCATGTTTAGTTCTTTGTTTATGTGTTGTCTAGGTATCAGAACTTTATTCTAAGTGATGGCATTTCACCAATTTTAATACTTGTGCAAATAAATTTTGATTACTTTCAAATAGTAGAAGTTGTTTGTGGTTCTTTTACAGATTTGATACATTTTCTGGATGTATAGGTCTATGCCCGGATTCATTCCTTCTCTGTTACTCTATAGTGGCGTCCCTGGTTACAGACTGGCATGCATAGCAGTTATTTATAACAGTTATTTTGAGACTGATAATGCTGTTTAGGTATTAAATCCTGATATTTAGGTGGTGCCTAATTTTTGATTTATTAATTTTGATAATTTATTTACATTATTAATAATTATCATCAGACAATAACAACTCTTTAATAAATAAACAAGCACTCCCTCTTCTTCCCCAACACTATCTTTCAGTGCATGATGAGAATCTGCAGATTTGCAAGAGTACCACTTCATTTCCACTTCCATTTTACGCACTTTTTGTTTCAGCATGTGGAAATGCTAATTATACCAGAGCACTAAGTTCTTATGATTAGACACCCTCTTTCTCAAAGGAGCAACAGGATCTAAAACTGAGTCTGCAGGATTATTGGTGAAGTAATCAATATCTGCAGAGGTACAATTTAGGTCACAACCCTCTATTGTTTCACTATATTCTATTGTAAGAAGGTGAGAAGCGATGACCTTCTTAAATTTAATTGCAGTGTTATTAGGTAAACACCTGCTAAAATAATACCTTTTATTATGCTGTTTCTTCTCAACAATGTTAAATTCAAACATTAATGAAAAGTGGTCAAATTGGAGGGAGTTTACAAATCACACTAACAAATAATAATAATAATGTAAATGATCAGTTTCTATGCTGTGGGAGAGGATGAGATCGAAGGTTTGATTAAAGCAGTGCCTCAGCTTTTTTTTTTTTTACTGATTATAAAAGAAAATTAAAAGCTTGTAGCACTGCCACATAAATAAGGCTTTGCTTTTACTTGCAAAACAGCAGTAAATTTGTTTTCCCCTGGTATATCTTTGACATATTTTAAAGGCCGTATGAATTTAATCTGTCAGCTTTGTGTATTATTGAATGTATTATGTTCTGTATATTATGGTATGCTGTGTCCGGTGTGTATCAGGTGACTCGCCTCTCAGCGTATACAGAAGCGAGAGACAAGACGATGTCTATTAATGCAACAGACCATCAAATAGAGGTGGCTCCTCCAAACTATAACATCAGGAAGGCTATGTGGGACCTGATGGACATACTAGATTTCTGGGCTTGAGGGAATTTTTCATTTGCCCTGTGAGGAATACAACGGTGGATTCATCCTGGATTATATTACAGGACCTAGGTAGAACCTTACCTCAGACCGGGAAGCAGGGTTGGGTCATTCCATGGCATTGTCTTTTTTATTTTTCGATGGATTTTCTTTTTAAGAGCCACTTTCATTGAGTGCGGAGCAGCCTCTTAGATGAGAACTTCATATAAAAGACTGTAAATATTATCAATAATATTGGTTTGTTTGGGTGGTGGTTGAATTCTTTGTTGGGCTTTTTTTTTTAAATGTAAGTAGAGTTTTTCTTGTTATCCTGTTGAGTAAATATATCAAGTAGAATCTGAGAAGGAGAATTGGTTGAACCTAGAAATCTGTACGAGTGGCTCTCTTTTAGCTAGGTTGTTACAAGCTTACTTAAGGCTATCACTGCCAACATTCATACGAATGCTAAAGTCACTTACTATAATGACTTTGTCTGTACTGATCAATAAATCAGATAGGAACTCTGAAAACTCAGACACAAACTCTAGATAATCACTAGCAGGGTACACTACCACTAGCAAAACTGGCTTCTTTGATTTCCAGCTCGGGAGATTTAGACTAAATGTGAGGCTTTCAAATGAATTACATCTAGGTTTAGATTTTATTTGAAGACTGGAGTGATAGATCACTGCTACTCCTTTGCCCCAGCCTGTACTTTGGGACCTGAGTGGTGAATACCAACAAGAAAGAGAAGATAACCACCAGAAAAAAAATTTTCAAAATAAAACCAGAAGTAAAGGCAGAAACAAAGAGTCAAAAGAAAAAAAAACACTAGTAAAAACTTCACATGTAGCCTGCTAAAAAAAAAGAATAAAAGGAACACTTTGAAAACACATCATATCTAAGTGGAAAAAAAATCCTGCCAAATATCTCTACTGATATGGGTAGGGTAATGTGCCAGGAAGAAAAAGATGCTACATTGGTGGAAATGAAAAGATCAACCTACAGATTGCTGAATTCAAAGACACACTGAAAATCAGCATGAAAACAGTTTTGTACCAGATTAGTCCATTTTATTTAAGTTTGCCTGCAGCAACTCAGAATGGTTCTCACTTGTTGGTGTAGTCTCCACATGCTAGTGTTCATTTCTGACAATGTTAATAAGATGATGGATAGTGTCCTGGGGTCTCTCCTCCCAGATCTGGACCAGGACTTCATTGAACTCCAGGACAGTCTAAGGTCCAACCTGGCAGTATTCAATGAAGTGAAACACACCATTCCTGTTCTGGTATTGTATTGGATTTAGACCATGAGAGCATGGAGGCAAGTCAATGCTATCTTCTCTTTCATCCTCAAGAAACTGCCTGCAGACTCTTGACATAAAACAGTGACGTAAAACCTCCCTGCACATGTCTTCACCTGCCTATCAACAATGGTGTGTGTGAGTCAGTTTAAAAAGAGGCACTAATATGTGGTGTAACTGGAGTTGGTGGGTGGTCAATAGAAGCATCTGTAGTACTAGGTACTGGATGAGATGGTGGTTGCTCTTCTGGATCACTGATCCCATGGTACTACATGTGAAGAGTGATCCTGTCATCATGATACTACATCACAAACTGAGGTTTGTGATGTAGTATCATGGGATGAATTAAGTTACTCCTCACTCACAGTGTCTGGGTCAAAGCTCAAAACCACTGGGGCAGTCTCTTTGCCACTGTCACTGCCACTGTGAGTATCCTCCAGTTTGGCTCACAAACACATCACACATCAGGTGCAACCATGATTTCATCAGTGTCAGGGAGTGAAAGAAAGTTAACATCTAATGAGACGTCTCTGGAGACATCTTTGGTGTGTCCTCTAGTATCTTGGATTTTATAAATGTGGATATCAGGATTTATGTCCCCAACTTTATTTTTCCTCAACTGCCCTTATTGGTGACCAAAACATGATTTCCCATTGACAGGGAAATAAAGGACGGAGCCTAAGTTATCCATGAGCCCATCATTAGGTACAGTGCCTTCTGCTGCTTTTGGAGCACAGCAGATGCCTCAGTGGCCTATTCGTTTGGTGACATGTTTACAATAATATATGTGCGTTTTACTGTGCTTTCCTTGCTAGCTATGACATAATCCAGATCATTGAAATGTTTAAGAACATAATACAGACCAAAGCATTTTTCAGAGAGGGCTGACCCAGATGTTGGAAGCAAAGCCAATACCTCATCACTTAAGCATCTTGGTTGTCAGAAGGCATTGGCGCAGCAGTTTCAGCAAGGGGATCATTTTCTGCTTCAGTGTTGTCTGAAAAGGTGGATATAAGCACAGTATCAGATAATAGAATATCATTGTTTTTGTGTGCTTAAGCACATGTAATGGCACAGCTGATGACATTCTCAACTCTGGAGTGTGTGTGTCACCTCCAATGCAGGGGTCACTTTATCCCCAGCAATGTCACTTCTCATCAGAAAAGCAGCTTCAGGAATTGGAAGTTCAGGGAAGACAGATGGTGGGAAAAAAGAAAGAAAGAAAATCACTGATTAAATTTGATTGTGCATAAACTCGGTGTATGGTTCAAGAAACATAACCTAATAACCCATAGGGCCATGCCATATTCTCAGGTAGAACTTATTGGAAAATGGCAGTGCCGAAGCCAAATTTATAAATTGCAAACAAGCCATGTTCTTAAAAATGCATACCAAATGTTGATCTGCTGATTCACCAGTGAATCACGCTTAGCTCCCAAAAATGAAGGAGTCAAAACAGTCTTCCACTTCTCCCACATTTGTTCCTACTGAGGTGATTTTTCTTTGTTTCTAAAGGCAAGGAATTGGCTATTAGATGTGCAGGTTTTTGACATCAAAAACAGTATCAATCCTCTTTCTTCAAATTAGACATATTAAACAGGTGGTTTTGTGGAGCAGGAGTCTGTTTCAGAATAGTGATGGGAATTCCGGCTCTTTGTGGAGAGCCGGCTCTTTTGGCTCGGCTCACTGAAAAGAGCCGGCTCTTTCGG
>JAOWBL010003791.1:30265-48572 GCA_028564865.1 Zenarchopterus dispar | reverse complement strand
GATGGATGGATGAACTGACCTTTGTAGTGACTGAAGGAGAAAAACCTCTCTGCTGCAGAGCTGCTTAGATGGGCCACTACTTTCTCCAGAAGGTTAGCCAGCACTAAAGAGAGAGAGAGAAAAAAAATCAAGCTTAAAACTCAAACTTAAGAACTAAACTAATAGAGCTAAAATAGCGATCGAACTTATTTAAAATCCAATACCCAAATTAACATACACCACCCCCTTTGGCCAAAGCAACCTGTTTTGAGTCATATAAAGCACCTATAAAGCTCTTTTGGGTACTTTAACTGTCAAAACTGTCATAATTATACACTGAGTTAGGTATGCACTGTATAGATGTATACCTAATACAAGAAAAATACAAGGGATTTTATTGTATCTTTCAGGATCTCAGAAAACAAGCAGCATCACAATATGATTACCATGTTCGACACAGAAGATCATGCCTCAGCTGCATTGCATGCATCTAAACACATGCAATGTGTTTAGTAGGCTTTGCAAGCATCTGCTCACACCAATTTGTGGCTTCAATGCCCCAGCTGTCCCTGAGTAAGCACTGTCTGCCTTGCTTTTAGAATCATGTATCAAATTGCTCTGCAATGAAACCACTCACAGTTACTGAAGATCTAATAGCAAAAATAAGTGGGAGACTATGGTGGATGAGGTTGCTAGAGGAAGAAATATAGATAAAACAACAACTAACAACAACTCAGTGGCCAAACAGCACATATTAGCTGCATAACTTGTGGAACAGAAGAAAGTTCAATGTTTATTGAACTACGATTAGAGCAGGGAGTATTGCAAACAGGCAGGCGGGGAGAGGCTGATTTAATATTCACACATCCCACAAACTCAATGAGAAATACACCCAAATCATTTTAAGCCATTAAGAGATTCATTTAATGAAAATGAAAAAAAAAAACCACTAAAACTTAGTAATATATCACTTTAATGAACAGATATTAGATTCAGAGATTTAATCAACTTCCAGAGAAAGGCTTTGATATATTTAGCATTTACTGTCACAAATATTTGAAAGGAACTTGGATGAGAATTTCCAATAATTTAATTAACTTGGCAACTATATTGTCAGTTGCATGAGCAGTTAAGGTCAACATAATTAGTATCCTTTATAAAATCAACAAAACTTGTAATTTTTCCATAGAAATGATAATATGCAAAGGTGTTTATTGCTCATTTGTTTCCAAAAGAATAAAGAAGAGAAATAACTGTTAAGTTAAATCAAGATATTTTACTGATGTGCTCAACTGAAACAAACAAACAAAAAAAGTAGCCCTCTGATAATTAATAATCATTTGTGTGGCTTTCATAACCTACAACTGACAACAACCTCTTACAGCAATTTCTAACCAAGTTGGCACATGTTTTCCAGGGCATCTTAGCTCATTTTTCCATGGAAAAAATGCTTTAGAAAGTTGCTGAAGTTGGACATTAATCTTAAGCTCCTTACTCAGATTCTGAATACAACTAAGATCTGGGCACTGAGAGGGCCACTCTAGGACCTTGATTTTGCTGTTTCACAAAGGTTTGAGAAATTTAGATGTGTTTGGCTCCTCTCTTGCTGTGCAGCTGAACAAGGTTCCTATGAAGCAGTAAAAAAGGCAGAGAGCATTATGCTCCCACTGTGTTTTTTGGGTTGAAGTCCTCTCCCTTCATTGACCAAGAAGCAAAAAGCAGCATCCATATGTACAAACAGCTGAAATTTGGTGTCATCAAACCAAAGGACACAACACTAAAACTAATTCCCATGTTTCAAATGTTCACAGGCAAACTTAAGTCTAACTTTTATGTGCTGCTGGTTCACCAGTTGAGCTCTTCTTGGGCAATAACCTTGGCATTGATTAATGAAAATCAGATGTTGATTTTGCGGCTCAAAAGGATCATTAAAAAAAATTATAAATGAAAAAAATAATAATAATAATAATAACAATAATAATAATGAAACTGGACAGGACAAATTAGTTGGTAAATTGAAAAAGGGTTTGGAATAATAGTGACGTATGTAACATCATACATGTCTGAAATTTTTCAGTGTGCCTGTCTGACTATTTAAAGAGTGGTATCCTGGTGTTGTTCACCACACTGAAGATGGTCCAGAGAACAGAGAACACTAAAGAGAGGGTTGTCTGAGGAAATCAGAGAAAAGATTATAGATAAGCATTTCTAAAGTAAAGGCTATAAGACTCTCCAGCTTGATTCTCAGCTCTTTGGGTATAATAATTTTAACCTTAAGTGTACAGATTGCATTTTATTTTATTTATTTATTTTTGGTGGTGGTGGTTATATGGAATGGCATACTGTTGGCAGTTTTAAATACACTCTCAAACCTTTCAATCACTGTAATTCACTGTCTAAATCAATGCAAAAATAAAATACATACTAAGCAACATTTTCCAATATTAATTAATGTAAATAAATGGAACTGTATTATTTGAGCACAGAAGTGCAGAATTATGATTATTTCACTGACAGCCAGTTTAATAAAGGAAGTGATGATCATAACCATTTGCGGGATTCACTCAGTAGCTGAGAATGACTGAATGCATCTCATTTATATGCTATTTCAGGGTTCTAATTAAGCAATCACTAAACTGACAAGATAGTGAGGTACTAAAGCTGAAACAGCTCTAACAGTGAGTGTTTTGATAAAGAGATAGCATGGTTAATCACTTTTGTCTTTCAACTGAATAGAGGCCCATCAAACACACAGATAATAACAGTGTATTCAGATGAAGAACAAGACAAAAGTAAATTTTCAATAAATCATGAAAATTTGGTTGATTTAGCAGTCAAGCCATAAATGCAGCAGTTTTATTTTTACTGAATGTTCCTTGACAAGTAAAATGCCAGGTTTTGTGTGGTTAATGACATGCCAAACAAAGCAGCACCTCTACAGCTGAGGGGGACTTAAAACATAATAAATCTTGATCAGCATTTTGTCATGAAAAGCCTCAAATGAGCCCTATAGAGCAGAGTAGATGCATTTGCGGGCACATTCAACAGTACTGATGAAAAGGACTAATCAGTACACACATTTCCAGCCCTCCTTCATTTGAATATATTTTTGTCTTTCTTGAATCAAAGCTATTTACTCCTACACAGGAAAAATAGACATAGGTGCAATTTCAAAGTGGCTGTCAATGGCACTGATGAAGAGGTCTGAAAGAGATATATGGTCTTCAGATTTGCATAGTCTCGGTTGGAAAAATTGTGTGGTGCACCTGCATAAAACAGAAGACTTCAGAAAATCATAGAGTTTAATAAAGAGGACATGGATTAACATACATGGGAAGGTTTTGTCATTTTTAGTTAAAATTGAAAACATTTCTACACTTCATTGGCCCCTGGTAAGAAAGTGGACGCTGACTCATTTGATTTATACATGCTGTATATAGACTCAGTTCTCATGGACTCAGTTCTGCTGAATATCCGTTATAAATATTATTTTTGTGTTCTTGTTTCAGGTATGTGTGGGAATGTTTTGAAGCAGCGATGAAAACAGAAGATTACCAAAGTGCAGTAGAGCAAAATATGATTCCCAGTGTCGGAAAAATGTACTACAGTGATTGAGCATTTAGGCTGGTGGCTTTAGTTTAGTTTTACAAAGAAAACTAAACTGAACTATCTGGAGAGTCAAACCAAAGTTTGCAAATAACAGTTTAACTGGTGTTCTGGTGTAACAGGGTCAACATTTCTGATCACAAACATTAAGTTTTTCACCACAATCTGAGCACTTGTAGTCCCTCATCATATGCTTGTTTATTGGATTGAGTTTTCTTAAATAAATATTTTAAACATTAAAAAAAATGATTACATCGTACCAACATGAAAGTCCAGCTGACTTTATTTCTCAATTTTTCCTCATTATAAGGCAAGTACAGTTCTGTTTCTACTTTAAAATGTAGTTTTTCTGCTGCTCATTACAGCATGTATAACTTCTCATACATCCATACTTTTTTTTTTCTCAACCAAAGACTTTGGATGTATTAGGTTAATTGCTTAGAAATATTTTTTATTCAACAACTTTTCTAATGTTTGGTTCAAGTTTGCCAAACAGTTTTATGTAAGCACAGTTACTGACTGATTGCCTACTACAAATCAACACAACCACCCGAGTAAATTCACAATATTGGTGCATTATTATAATTATGTAATTAATAGATCACTCAGTAACTTACCCTCTCCAGATAGAGTGTTCTGTTTTGATGTCATGGCTTTGCAGTACTGCCTCTGGCAGAAATCTAACCAGTTCCCCTCACCCTTTGGGTTTGTTGATGAAGCTAGGAATGTGCTGATCTCATGGTCTACACATTAGGAATAAAAACAAGAGGTAAAACACAACAGAAGAAGTCAATTTAATGTTGGAAACTCAATCACAGTGTCGTCCTTACTTTGTGAGTCACGGTGGATCTCTGGTGGGTCCAAAAAGTAACAGTGTGGTAGAGGGTAGCATGAGAACATCGGCCAAGGGTAAGGATGTTCTCCCTGGATCAACATGAGAGAAGTGAAAGCTCAGAATGTCACAAAAACACATATAAAAGCGTAGTGAATGACACTGCTAGCTCTTTTGTTCTGTGCATGATTCATTTCATTTGGATCACTCCCTTTTATTCCATGTTTAAACTGCACTGATTACAGACCTCCTATGGTTGTTTTCTGGGTTACTAATATATCATTATGCTGGAACGTTAGCAAACAGAAGTGTGTTGTTTTGGCATACTAATGGGTTTTTTTTTCTTTTGTTTGTTTGTTGTTGTTTTTTTTTAACTACATGCACATTACATTGACCAGCTGAATTTAAAAATAAAAGTCTCTGTAATATCACTTTATTTTTCTCCTGGTACCACTAGTTGTCACAGCGTGTATATACGTGAGTTTTTGATGTATTATACTATAATTATCTGATGATGGTGCTTGAAACAATATTTCAAAAGCCGTTAATTATTTCCTCCTTTGTTTTTTTGTTTTGATAATTGGATGTATTGATTTATCTGCAACACAGCCCCTCATTATTACTATTATTATTAATATTATTATTATGATGAGTCATTTTTAAACCAGCACTGCTTTTGAAGCAGTTCAGTGTGCGACTCTCCAAAATAACCTGCCTAATTTGAGTGGTAGAGAAATTTAAAAAGGGAGACTCTTCATTGACTTATCTATTATTTGATTATGATATTCTCCAAAGATATTTAAAAATGATGTATTGTGGCAAGTCCCTGATTAATGGATACAATCTTTATGCAACAAGATCTTCTAGTGATTCTTTAACACACACATGACATGCTTTACATAACCCTTCATTTTCAATATTTTTTTTTAAATGAAAATGTACTTTTCCCCCCATTCTGTCTCTTTGTCTTTTCCAAACTTACGAGTGCTTTTTGATAGTCCAATAACATGACATGCAGTTTGGGCTTTGTGTGGTTGTTGTGATGTATTTATTGATAGCGGTGTCAAATCTAGATGCTTTAAGGGATTTGAATCCTTCCAGACCACTCTCTACTCTGACTCAGATGTGATGAGTTCTTCATCTCCATATAAACAAACGTAGAAATCCTGCCAGTGAAAGAGGATCCCACTGTCTCTAAACACTTCTGGAATTCACAGTCAATGTATGTTCGTAGTAAATAATATGTAATGACTGTTTTAAGAATCTTATTTAAGCAAAGGGATTAATGTACGTTCACTTTTACACATTTTAAAATGTAAAGACAGACTGTTGCTTTCTAAAAATTGTCAGTTAGAAAACTACATTAATTTCATTGAAACATAGGACACTCTAATGAAAAGAACAAAGTTTTCTTTTTCTGTCATTTCCATCCGAGTACATGATAGCACAAAAGGAGTAAACAAAAACACATTTACAAGAAATGATAAGAAGTTTGTAGAACAGTTATTTTTCATCTGCAGTTTTTTATTCATTGAGCCATGTATCTTTAGACCCCAGGTGGTTTCCTGGAATCACCAGAGTCTGGATTCAGGTGAATCCACAAGCCTCCAGGTTTGCAGGATGAATACTAAAACCAGCAGCAGAGCTTATGTGCTAAAAGCTGGAACAGAAAGTGGAAGGCTGCTGTCAATTTCCTAATGTTGTAATGTATAGGATAGCTGTAAGGTTGTGAATAAATCAATAATTTCCGTTAAGAATCTGTAAGTCCTACATCCCCCCTGATGTGAGCAGCAGACCTAGTACACTAAGATTTGATTCCTCATAGTTTCAGCTTCAGGACACCCCATTCCACACAGATCTGCGGGGATTCACATGACACTACTGAGTGAAATAATGATGCTGCTAACATTCTGTTGTACTGGATCATCTCTCAGAGTGACATTATCCCACTATCATGCCATTTGATTCATCAACTCTGAAGCACTTTGCATCAGTTGGTTCTGCTGTTATACACATGCATGACTATCTTTCACAATAAAGTGACTTTGAGAATGATAAATTCCTTTTCTTCTGCAGTGGATGAAAACTTCCCTGCACTAATGGGAAAGACTAGTTCAAATAGTTTTCAAATTCAGTTTTAAGCAATACTTGGATGTAATGACCAAGATAGAACAACACTCTTAAAAAAAGGAGATAAAACAAGTTAGGAGATTGTCCTGTGTAGCAAGTTTAGTGAACGCTATTGTTGAAACGCTATGAATAATTATGGTTACACTCTGCAGAACTTTTTAGATCTGTTATTGACATCCATGGTCATTGATCCAATTATTCTCTAATTGTCCCCGCTCACACCTAGCATTCCTGTCCACACCTGACATTATCCTATGACTCCACATGCATGTTCAGTGTCAACCTGTGATCGAGTTTCACTCTGCTTTCTCATGTGCAAACAAGCAAGTACTTGATTTCTGCTTGCAAAAACTAAATGTCTTGCAATTATTTATCCAGCTTTTTATGGTGCAATTATTTATCCAGCTTTTTATGGCTCCCACTTGTTATTTGCTACTTTAATATGATGTTATGCAAATGAGCATGTCCTTCAACTGACACCAACATCAGTTAGTAAAAGGTCCTTCAATGTACCCCAGGATGTATTGCATTTACACTGTTACACTTCTAGTATGATCAAATCTTAATAAATCCTCAAGTATGTCTTTGGTGCACATTCTAGTTATGATCTGAGCACTCAGGTTGTTAACAGCAGAGTCTCCACTGTGTTACACAACTTCCCATAATTATTGTTGTTACTGTTATCTTTATTATTGCTTAAATGCATTCAAAATCTAGTGACCAGTGACTAGTAATTTGTTAGCTTGTTCACTAATTTGTGCAGTCAATTTCCTATCATACAGGAAATCCACCACATAACCCTAATTTCCTAAGTTTCTGCAATCACTGATTTACACTGAAATAAATGGGTGTCTGCTTGAGCCACATGTGAATACATACAGTATCCATCCAGATTTCTTTTTGACAAGTTATAGCAATAAAAATAAGAATTAAGATGAAGGCCTGGTTCTTAAAAAAGGTTTGGTACCCTAAGGTGTTGAAGTGTGTCAAGGCATTCTTCTTTATTTGAGGAAATATAATTATAATGACAAACACAGTCAGGAATGTTGAGAATCACCTCTGTTTTAACACTGGAATTATTTTCACTTCATCTCTCACCAGGAGTGGGCTCATTCACACAAATTTAAGAGAAAAGATAAAAGGGATCTCCATAGGAAACACTCACTAAACTAATTTACACTCTCCCCTTTGGAGATCTCTTTTGGATAATTTCCTTGACCTAAGCATAAATTATTTCTTGTTTTGAGTTCAGCGTAAACAACACCTAAATAATTGATAGCAATCCCATAACGTGCTGAGTAAATAAGGCTGCAGGCTTCAAATAACAAGCAAGGCACTGCTGGTAATCAGTAATCCTCTTTTCATCTGTGATAAAATCACCAGGATGAGATGGATGGATGTGTGTTTGAATCCAGAGCATAAGCAATGCTGAGTTTCAGTTAATCAAGAATAGTGAAAGGAGGGATTAAAGGTGAAGCTATACTTCTCACCTTTTATTAACGCTTTTTATACTTGTAAAACCAATTAGTGAAAAAGTCGAATTATTCAGCCGTAAGTCACAGTCTGCATCTGGTTATGGGAACTTCTAGATGTACATACAATGCACATAAACACAAAATCAACTAGTCCTGTTTAAAAAGAAATTATGACATGCTTTGCATCATACACACTTGCATCATAGTCTATGTTCTAAAGTCCAAGTCAAGTGTCAGCCGTCTAATTTCTGGTATGAGTCTCGTGAGGATGTAAGATGCATTGTAGATCCCATACTGGCCACTAGAGGCTGGCTCCACAAACGAGTCAATCTCCATTGCATCCCATGTTATAATGTTCAGTTTTAGAACAGAAATAAACATATTTATAGCTTGGTTCAAAAAACCGTTTTGGTCTCACTAATTTGATTGCACATGCATGACAACTTTGAGGGGAGGGGGTCCATTTTTTGTATCATGTCAGAAGAGTTTATATCAAGCAATACATTTATTTCTAATAAGATTGTTTGACAGTCAGCTCAGCCATTACGTTTAGCGATGCAATCAGCTTCAGTTCATCCTAACCCAGCGTCTACTAAATGTGGCTGTAATTTTTTATTTGATTCTGTAAAGGTCTGCTAGTCGGTTTGCAGCTATTTCAACAGGCTTCAGCTGAAGAAGTCTGTACCCACAGCTAACTTTGATTGACATACGGCAGACATGTTCCAGTCAGCTTCCTGGGGAGCAAAGCTACGTTCAGTATGAAAAAAAAGAATCTTCAAACCGCTCTTCAGAAACCAGTGAGTCACAAGACTTAATGCTTCATCCCTCGAGTTACAGTATATGGTCTAAAATAGTGCACATGTATAATTATTGTAATTCACATGCCCACCATGTGCTGGCAGCAGCTATCCATGATGATGTCAATTATTACTCTTTTGTGTATGAAGACAAAAAGGGAGCCTTGTCTCGGGCAGTGTTGCCAAATAAGTAACTGTCGCAATATTTAGCAAATTTTCAGACCCCTCTCGCAATTGATTTTTCAAGAAAGCGACTAGTGACAAAAATAACTTTTTCAGGTGTTTTTGACGCATTTGTAGACTAACTTGAATTGTTCTTACTCTTATAAGCAAGCAGCCAGTGCTATTCTGGGCCCCTCCCACTTACCCAAGTGCTCGCGGGCAGTTCAGTTCTCCAGCAACAGCTCTCAGCTGTAGTTTCAGCAGGAGACATTCACTTCTAAACAGATTGCAAATGAACCAAGCATCCACAAAGCCACTGCAGGCTGATCGTGCACTGGCCCAGAGTCATTTCCATCCATCCATTTTCTAGACCCGTTCAATCCATTTCTGAGTCACGTGGGTCTGCTGGAGCCTATCCCAGCCCATCACAGGTGAGAGGCAGGGGTACTCCCTGGACAGGTCACCAGTCCATCGCAGGGCCACATGCATAGACAAACAGCCATTCACACACACACTCACACCTATGGGCAATTTTAGAGTTCCCAATCAACCTCACATACATGTTTTTGGACTGTGGGAGGAAACCAGAGTACCCGGAGAAAACCCACGCAAGCACGGGGAGAAGCCCAGAGTCATTGAATAGTTAATAATTGTAAATACGTAATTCTATTTTTTTAAATTATGATAATAATCATACCATGGCACTGCACTGTCCTATAGATAGAATAGCGCAGGAGGGTTTGAATTTTGAAATTAAAAAGAAATTTCTTAAAAGACAGAAAGAAAGAAAATAAGCTGTAGGTCCAAAATTATTTAGGGTGTTTTTTTTAACTCAGTTTTATCTCTTCCACGGCTGTTTCTCACACCTATAGCATCCATTACCATTACATACAAGTTGCGCGTTATGCAAATTAGCCCGATGACAACATTTGGGGACTGCCAATACCTGCTTTCCCTGCTGTCAAGTTCTTCAAGTTTGGTCTGGAGTCTCATCACAAGCTTGATCCGGTGTTAATGATTTAAGATTTTACAATATTCAGCTCAGACTTTTTTTATCCTCATAATGTTAATTAAAAACCCACCAAAAACACTACAACATTATACATGTCCAAATCTAAAGCTGTCCAAAACAAGATGCACACGTGTTCCAATATAGTACATTCCAGCTGTTGGATTTGCATACAAAATGGACTTACCAGCAGCCTTTCTGATTGGAACATAATTAGCAGTATAGGACTGACTCCACATAATTCAAAATACTCATAATCCTGTTGTGCAATAAGTACTTCAAGGAACCACTATGAAAAGGAAAGGAGAAAAGGAACTACAATAATTCAAACTTAAATTCATATAATGTGGTTGTATATCCCTGCAACCAATCAAGTTTACAGTTCTCTTCCATCTCTTCTTTTCCTGAGTTATGGCCCTGAATACTGGGTAAACATGTTTTTGCACCCAACACTGTGAGTCATTTTGAGCTATAATCTTTACCTTCACAGTAAACATATGTCATATATAGTACATGATTGATTGTGAAGGTTTTGACATTTCTCTGGGCCTCTGGCCTTAGGGAAAACTTGCAGGAAACGTCCAGTTCTGGAAGGATGGGCAACTACCTTGTATATTTTCCACTTATAAATAATCTTTCAAGTATGATGGCCAAGTATGTAAATGGCCTCATTTATCTTCATAAGTTTATGGGTGGCAACAACTGCTTCTCTAAGATCACTGCTAATGTCTTTCCTGATTGACAGTGAGGCTGACGGGTAAGAGAGCTGACCTCTTCCTCAGGGCTGACCCATCACGCTGACCCATCATAAATGCTGTTAAACAGCTGATTAATTTTGTCACCCCAAGCAAACTCTTTAAAAGCCATTTCCCCTTTCAAAGCAAAATATAGTACACATGGTCTTCTGATTCTATGTTACAAAGCATCTAAAACCGAGTATTTTAAATATCCCTATGGCCTTTAGGGATATTATTTGTGAATGTTGGAAAGTAAAACAGAACTGACCTCCTGCAGGACTCGAGATGGAAGTCTCCTCTCAGATGGACCTCCCACAACACTAACACGAACCAGCACGTGATTCCTCTCTACCGACAGACTGTCTATGATGATCATCCTGAGAGGAAAAATGAATAATCTTAGTGACATCCTTTATTTAATCAAGGAACATACATAGAACACCTAAACACAGACATGAGAATAGTCATATCATGAAAGTGGGCGCAGTCTGTAATGAATGTTTACCAAAGTTTTCATACTTCAGCATTCTTTGTGATGGTGACAAAATAACAAAAAAAAAAAAGGGGGGGGGTGTTTGGATGACCATGCAAAACTGTTTTAGTAGTAAATTTTTTTTTTAGACACGGCTAATCAAATTAGAATGGCAGCATACTTTAGAATTTTCAGTTCAGTGCAGTTTAACTGTGTAAGCCTGTCCAAAGGGAATGAAGCATCTGCAAGTCTGCAGCTGGAGAAAGTTAGAACAAAAGAGGAAAGGGAAGTTTTTTGGGAGAATTTTGGATGAGATAAAAGAATATCCAATTGCAATGCCTCTTCAGGATTGAAGGGCATCGGCTTTGGAGGATATATCTTGCAGCTGAAGCAATTTGGACTTGACATAGGTAATAAAAAGGTCTATTTTCTTCAGCAGTGTTCTTTCCAAAGCCCTCTTGCCACAAAATGTGATACACATGCATTTCATTGAAAAAAATACCCTAAGAGCCCTCATGGTTCAAAGTGTAATTCTGATGCCACTGTTACTAAGAAGGTTAGAGATAAAAAAGGAAATAAGTCAAGCTGGGGGATAAAAATGCAAAAGGAAAAAAGATCAACTCAAAACTTATGTGCTGTAACAAAGCCTGGATGACAGTGAATGGAAAAACTAAGGAAAGAAAAACAGCAAGGTATAAAGAAAATAAAAAATGCCTGTCCATAATAATAGCAGAAATATGAGAGGAAGAAGGGACAGGAGATGAGAGGATAAATAAGCAAGTCATCATTCTTCAAAATTAAGCCACCACTCACATGTGATGTGAGTGGACATTTCGGGGCTATTTCCATTAATAACCAATAGCCAGAGCGGTGCCTGCCATTACCAAGAGAGAAGAGCTTTCGAAAACACACTTCCAGAAATTGCCTTTTCACTTTCTTTCTCTTTTATTTCATTTTATTTGTGACAAGGCAAACAAACAATTTCCCATCTTGAGCTTTGATTAAATTTTAATGTGTTCTGTCATATCAGAATGAGGGATACAAAAAAATATATATAATGATGATAATGATAATAAAAAAAACTTTAATGATTGAGCATCAGAGAAAACAATTAGGAGGTTTTTTTTGTTTTGTTTTTTGTTGTTTTTTGTTTGTTTTTGAACAACTGTAACTTCAGAATGTCTGAAACGTTCTTAAACTGAAGTGTGAAGTGATGGACCACAGTGAACTTTAAAGTTTTTGAAAAGCTATAAAAATTTGTTTGGGCTTTTCAGTAAGTCAACTCACCACATACTGCTCTAAGTTTTTGTCTTGTTTGTTTTGGGTTTTTTTTCTCTTGACATACTTTTAGTAAGTTACATATCTCTCTCTATATATTTGTACTTCCTGGGCATATCTGGTAGTTTTCTGTACTTCTTGAAAACCCCATAAAATGATCAAAACTAAAATCTATTTCTTCTTTTTCCTCAGATTTGCATCATTTCCTAACATCCATCGGTAGGATTTGTTTTATTGTTAAAAAAAAAAGACAATGATAGATTCACAATAGTACAGAATGTTACACTTAAATGTAAAAAACTGAAAAAAACAATCATTAAACATCATCTGGCAAACAGGGAAAATTTCAAATACATTTAAAAATCTCACTTCAAGTCCTTTCATTGTTGTTTTTGAGGTTAAAAAGGAAAAGATAAAACTTAAATTAAAACAAAAGTCTGATTAATGAACAGGAATGAAAGGATAACTTTCACACAATATTTCATTATTAATTATGTAACTGATTGCATACCCCTTATCGGTTTCTGGGCCAACAATGTTCTCCCTCTGACTCTGCAGCAGCATGGTGCAGATGTTATACTGGCTCTCCAACAGCAGGAAGGTGTCCAGACTACAGCAGAGCACACTCAGAAGTCTGCAGCAATGTGCGTAAAACAAACAAAAGCAAAGACATCAATTTACAAAGAGGCCTGGCAGCAGGAGCTACTGTAGCAGAACAAGAACAACTTACAAGCTTGTAACATACTACATACAGTACTATACAGAAGGACTTGGACCATGTTGGCAAGACCCCATTTGGACTTGGCTTGTCTTTTCTGTCTTTCCTCTGGCCTTCAATGTCTGTAAGTAATAGGTCAGCTAACACGTTTCCCCACCAGCTTGCCATAGACCATTGTAAGCTTTGTTAAGCAAGAGCCCTTGGGAAGAGTTCCACGGTTCACTGTCAGTTGCTGGTGATGACACCAGGCTCAAACAGGCTATTAAAAGTACAGCAGCACTTTGAACGGTAAAAAACAAAGACAAAATTTAAAAAAGTTCTTTGGAAGAGAATATTGTCTGTGACCTCTAGATGGTAGAAGTTTTTAATAACAATGTAAAAAAGACAAAATCTTGTATCAATCTCCACACTTTTACAGATAGTCATGATTACCAATCAGATGCAGTAAAAAACTTTTTGTGTTTGTTTGGTTTGGTTTTGTATTTGAAGGAATTATACCAATAAATTAATCATAAAAATGTGAAATGAAGCAACAAAAAACTTTAGATGCTTTAAAAAAAATCTGTGCACTGCTTTCTCCTCTTTGCACCACAATTGTTCTCAAGTCAAACTGTAACCACTCATTTTCCCGTGGTGATTAATGATGAAGACAGATCTTGAAAAGTATATGAAATATAAAATATATGAAAATACACATACACACACACCATATATATGTATATAAAATGTGGCTGTATGTGTGTGTATATAGAGATATGAGTGGGAATAAGCTCTGCATATTGTTGTCAAGTTGTGTGTCTGTTGAGTGTATTAGTTCTCATGAGAAGCGTATAAAAATTCAAAAGGTTTCTTCAATGCCTTATGTGGCAGGAAGATGTTCATAAGTCTCTTTGACTGACGACTCTATTCACTCATCCTGACAGTAGCCCAGCAAGAGGCAAAGAGTCTGTCGGGCCTTCTGACCTCTCTCTGTTAGAGACAAAGAAATGGACACCTCCAAAACACCTCTGCCTTTGAGAGGACTTTGTTTTACAGGTGTGATCAAGACAAAGTGTCCAGCTCAGTGGAAAGTTTTTTAAATTAGTTAATTTCTTTCAAAACAGCAGTAGCAATTATGCTGTTTGTGGGTGGTGTCTCTAGTCTAGTCTTCAGCAAAAATTATTTTCAAACCTCATTGATATACTAAAAACATTTTCTCAATTAGTTTGGAGATCAGTGAACACATTAAAGTGTTATAGTTTCCTCAATAAAAGTAACTGTTTATCTAAACAACAATTTTATCCAAACAACTTCCTTTCTTTTTTTTAAATGTTAACCACAGACTCCCAAAAGCATGTAAAAACACACGGCATCATTAAACATGCATAGTTTTCTTTAAAACCACCCATTAAAGGGGAATTAACTGCTCCAAGTAAAGCAGAGGGGCTGCAGTAATTTGAGGACAACTTTAGCTTGGAAAGATCAAGAATAAGTGAATGGCATTCTTAATTTTGATTCATCCTAATTAATATTATTTTAAATTATTTCATTATTTCAATATTTTATGGAGCTCAGACTTTTTAACATGCTATGTATCAGTATAGTGACAAGGCCTGGATGACTGAGAACAATTCCTACCTGCGTCACTCTTGGTCATTAAAATATATCTAAATAAGGAATCTTAAAATAATAGAGTAATTAGCCTATATTAAAAAAAAGAATTGCAAATAGTTACTTTATATTTTTGGCTTTCTAAAGTTAGTGATTCGAATATAAGAAATTTTGAAATTCTGAATTTAAAAAGTCAGAATTTATTTTTTTTCTTGGATCTTAATCCCCTGCACCACAATATTATTGCTTCAAATGTATTTAAATAAATAAGACAATATATCACATTTATATATCACATCAGTATTATGAGATTTATTACTGACCCCACTTGAAAGCTTGAGACATTGTTATTTATGAATCCAACTGAATCCAACTAATCATTTTAGTGAATATTGAAAGACGTGTGTGCATTAAAGTGAAGCTTTTTTTCATTTTTAAACAAATGATTACTTTCTTGATAATGTGCTCACATGCATCACAAATGCCATTGAACTCCATCCCAGGGTTTCTTTATCCTGGTCCTCAGGAGCCACTATCCCCCATGTTTTAGATGCTACCCTGCTTCAGCACACTCTGATACAAATGACTATCATCGACACAGTCATGTAGACCTTGATGACAAGCGGATGATCACCATTAATTTATATCAGCTGCGTTGATGTAGAGTAGCATCTAAAACATGCAGGACAGTGGGCCCTGAGGACCAGGGGTAAGAAGCCTTAATCTATCTATGATATATACTGTATGTTAGTTTTCACAAGCTATAATACAAGTTATTGTTCCTCTCACTGCTAGAATATTTTTAAGAGGTTATGGTAATGACTGCAATAATGTCTGCTGTAACAACAACAAAATCAAAAGTCTGAAGTTCTCCAGTGGCACATTAACAAGATGGTTTTAGAGTCAACAGTAGCATGGAGTAGCATAAAGGCATCAAAACAATTTAAGTGAGGGGGAAATGGGGATGTAGAATGGTTGCCATGACTACAGAGAGGCTTTTAGTAGAAAGGGGCTGAGGGATTTAAAACACTCATTATCTTATGAAGAGTAGGAGAGGTCGACATTTGGGTGTCTTTTTCCAATGGGACAATACTGCAAGAGTAAACATGTTTACTTGACAAGTGTTAGTGATTAGACCTGCAATGAATGAGGAAAAAAGATTCTCTCTCTCTCACTCACACACACACACACACACAAAATGTTGCTTGTGCTCTTAGAATGTGGTACAAGACTTGGCCAGAACAATGAGAGCTAAATGTAAAAATGGTACATTGTCAAGACAAGTGCAAAAGTTTAAACAAGCCTTGAAATTTGAATATATTTGGTTGCTTCAAGTGAATGTCAGTAGCAACAGTTCCATACTGTTTCAGACATTAGTTATAACGATATTTTACTTATTCTGATCTGTGATTTCTGTGAAGGGCCGTTAGTGCTAAATACGTATAACTGCAACTGAACACAGTGCTTCAGAGCACAGAACTACTGCTTGCTTCATGTTAGTTGAAAACTGCAGTGCCTGATTGTTTCAGAAAATTACTGAGCACATGCTCCAGCACCATGCAATAATACTATAAGCCCTATTTTCAAAAAAACGTATATCTTAAGAATAAATGAATTGCTCAGATTAGGGTGTCACAAATGGGAAAAGAAAAGTAAAAATCTAAAAAAAAAAAAAAAAACTTTGACAATGTGAAAAATATACTATACTTGTCCTGAAAATAACAAAAACTGGGTGACAGAGATGAAATGTACAGTGACGGGAAAAAGTTGGAGAAAGATTCATAAAAAATACAAGAAGTATATTCTAAAAATCAACCAACACAAATAGCATTGTCTAAGTTCCATTAGAGGAGAACAGACATTCAGGTGAAGACAGGGGAAAAAAAATCATTCAAATAGAACAACCTGGAGCTGTAATCTATTATTCATTATGTGACATACGTGATATATGAACACCTGAGCACATTATGAGGACTGGTCCCTCATTCCCCTGTCTACTGTGGTCACATAATCACACAAGGTTGTAATATGTCTCTGCTGGCCCTCAGGTGCAGCTAAATTTCTGCCTCTCATTTGAAGGGCTTCAGAGACCCAACCAAAACCATTACTAAACCCCATGAATGCATTCACCCTGAGAGATCACAAAGAATAATGTTGAGAATGGTCACACTGTTAAGAAAAACAGAGCACTTTGGAGTATTTAGCAGGAAGCAATAGATACTCATAGATCAAAGAGATCTTGGACTGCAGGGCACATCCACAACACTTTATGTCAAGAAATAAGTATAATAATGTGAGTACCAATGCTGATTAATGATAACTCCAGCTGTAGTCAGGGCCCAGAATGGATTTCTTTGACCTGATTCCATTGCACAGGGATAGAAAAGAAGAACGAGATGGGTGTAAACTCACAAAAAGGAAAACAAGGAGTTTTGAGAAACCCTACATTTATTTTGAGAATTGTCTTTTACTGAAAAAAATGAACTTATTTTTGTAGGCTACGCATCCACATCAGTTTGATGTTGTCGTCATTTTTAAGGACATCAGTATGTAACAGGCCTCAGAGACCCCATCAGTGCCAAAAATCACCTGGCAGTATATCGCAGACAATTTGATGCGTTCATATTTGTTGTAATTTGTCTACAACCATGTTTAACACCGGTGACCATTTAATAAGTGGTAACATATGAGACTGATTGATTTCAAAGTAAAACTGTGTCCAATGCCATCAGCTAGCTCATGTAAAACAGGTAGTAAGGTAGCAGTAAGAAACAGCAAACACATTTAAAAAGCATGTTCATCTATTCTTACTAAATAAAAAATATAGTAATGATGCATGGACATGAAGCCATTCATCTTTCAACACCAAAAAGGAAGAACATGGCACTTGCTGTATTTTGATCTGCAATCATTTTATATGCACATATTAAAATCACCCCAATTAAGATGGCAAGGATATTGTTTGTTGATATTGGTGGGATGTGAACCCTGTAATCCATTTGAGCTCAAACAATATTTGTCAGATTTTCCTGTAATTAACTGTCTTTTCAACAATTTTCCTAAACAGTGGGACATATAAAAAATACATGTAAACTCAAAAGTAGAAAATGTCTGGTATAAGGATAATGAGGTTTGAAAGATTTGAAACTAATTACTTTAAAGAAGCTGTACACAAACAGAGGCTCATTGTGGGGGGACAGTCAATATTAATAACATCTCTCTGATTTATTTAAACAAAAGACGCCTTTCATTATGCAGGTAAATTATTAAAATAAGATCAGTGAATACAATGTGCAATTGTCTGACCCAGAGGGAGACCAATATAAGATAAAGGGTCTTGTTGTTCATAATGATGTTTCCATGTCAACAAAGGACAGATGAGATTTTGTAAATAAATAAAGAGGGTTTGCCTTGAATTTCTGTGGGAAAATATTTCTTTTCATTTACAGCCAAACATAGATATAAATGTAAAGTGTGTAATCAACATAGTGTAATCAGTCATTAAGCTACAGGGATAATTGT
>JAOWBL010003791.1:9208-22566 GCA_028564865.1 Zenarchopterus dispar | reverse complement strand
GAGTTCATGGGCTACTCATTGTCTGCAATGTCTCAGGTCCTGTTGTTAAAAACAAGTCCAAATTACCATCCCTCTAATATTCAGGATTGATTGATTCTCTATAAACACCACTGATTCTCCTTCCTCTATGGTCACATTTGCTGATAATCAATAAATCAAGTATATTTGATTAGCAGCACCCAGTTGCTACTTGCTTTCATAATTCCTATAATGTAATAAGGGTGTAATTTTTTTTCCCACGTACTGCTTTTTAGCTTTTGCAGAAAAAAAGTAAATAAATCCAAAGCACTGTAGTAAATCATGTGTAGCTGGTAAGTTGTTATATTTATTTTATTTTATGAGTTAGTAAAGAGCAAATTAATTTTAAAATTTTACAAAATCTTAGTGTCATGTGACTGAATTCCAAATATTAAGTTCACATTTAAATTCAAAATAGATTTTAAGAATATTTTTGTCATTTATGACAAAAGACAATTATTTTTCAGCGCTATACCCCCACAAAATGAATCTCAATTCATTCTGAGTATTTAAACAGCTACTGCTGCCACAAGATTTATAAAGACATCTTCCTTCGCTACCATGTGATAAATGCAAGAACCATTACACTTCTGTGTTATTTTATGAAACTATGATATTTTCCTATAAGTTACTTGAAATATAGGCCAAGTATACACATAAACAATTTATTTCCTAAAGATGCAAGAGAGTATTTTATAGTACATCAGAATTTAGAGTTTCTTCTGAGCTCAACATTCAGTCTAAACTTTCACCGTCAGCTCCTATGTACAGTTAAAAGTCTTGAGATAAAAGTTTGATAACGTAAGAATATCTGCGCAGAGCAGCAGATGAATGTTTAACCCTTTATAGGGCAGCCAATAAAATACTTGAAATTTCAAAATTTAAACTCTAAAAGATTACTAGAGAATATTAAAGCACCTCTATTAATATTGTAACTTTTTTTTTGTAGTAACCATAGAATGTAGTTCTACTTGAGTGGCCACATATACTTGCCCTGGAAAGGGTTAACTTTTTGAACTTCTTTCCACTTTGCGTAAGAGCTTATAATGCTAGCCGAGACACTTGCCATGTGCCCAAAGTACCTGGCTTTACTTTTGCAAAGTCTGCATGTTAAATGAATCGCATCCAACTTCCTTCCCCCCACCCCCAAAAAATGTAGAATCCAAAGTTCACCCAAACACCAGCCTTCACTGAAGATGAGACTGGCTGTATTTCATGCTGCATTCATTTCCACTCCATTGTGGTTATTGACTTTGAGAGGTAAAAAGCATCTTTGCATACCACATAGGTCAACTTTTCTAAAGCTGACTTGTGTGGGGTTTGACAAAGCTGTTTGAAAGAAATAGATTTTTCTACTCTCTGAATGACTCTAAACCTGGCAAATAAATGTAATTCAGTCAGAGTTTTCCAACATAGTTAATATATTTAACCAAAAGAGCAATATAGTCACCCTTTGCAGAAATTCCTCTAATTGCTTCAACTATTGTCATACAGTATAATATATAATTAGTGCAAGGAGCGATGCAAGTGCTTATTTACACACTATGCAGGCTAAATGTAGGCTAGACTGTGAAAGGAACAACAGACAGGAATTACAATCTGTCTTTCACTTACCTTGAAATATATTATGAGTAATTGGAGAGGTTCTGGATTTTTACCTTTATTTATTTAATACAAATAGTCCATCATACTCACTTGACCCCCGAACTGCTCCTCAAGGGCCTTTCTATGACCTTTGAATTTGTTAACTTCCAACTGTGACTGTGTTCACCTTTGCAAATGCAAACCAGTGGGCAGCTAAAGAGCCTTTGCCTCAGCAAAATCCAAGCCAAGACTGGTTGGTTGGTTAAGAATGTTTATGTAATCAAAATGTGTGTACTGGAGAGCAGCACAGCTGTTAAACAGATGATAATGCATAAAAGATGTGGAGAAGAGAGAGGGCAATATTATAATGATAACACTGAAAAGAAACAATTATTTTTGTGCATGGTATTACCTGTAGCTTCTTGGTGAAGCGAGAGAACATGTAGGAGATACATTCATTAAGGGCTCCTGTCTGTTGGAGGAGCAGCAGACCCTTAGGAGTTGCAGCAAAGTTCAGCAGGCTGTCCAACAATGTTTCCTCCCAGAGAAGCCTGTTTGAAAAAAACAAAACAAGATCCAAAGCTTTGTTTTCACACTGCCAGTCACAACAACTCATTACCTTCAAGAGGGGCGCAATCTATAAAAATTTAATTAGATAATTATGGAAATAAAGAACAAAAATAATCTTGTGATTTACATAACCTGCTCTCAGATATTTTACATTTTGATCTGTGACTTGTGAGGAAGTACAACAGGAGCGAGGTACTGCGCAACACCATCTAGTTCTTTTTTTTTTTTCTTTTTTTTTATACTCAACTATTTATCGACAGAACTGTCCTCCACCCTGGCCCTCATAGCTTGATCCTTCATGATCACAATCAGGCAGAAAAATGGACACTAAAGCTAATACAATAATGACAAAAGAAAGTAGGAAACATTCATGTTTCCTACTGTAAGTGAAAGAATAATTTTATAACATTTAGTGGGCTGGGATGTATCAGCAGAAATGGAATATACTATACTAAAATTATTTTCATTAATTTATTTCAACATATGAAGGTTACATTTTGCTGCGAGAAAAAACAACGATTTAGAGAGAACTCACTTCTACAACGATTAGCGTGTGTGTGTGTGTGTGTGTGTGTTTGTGTCTGTGTGTGTGTGTGTGTGTGTATGCAAGCACGTGTATATGACTCACATATTCTGTGTTTCTTGTGCACTGGGTCCAGTGCTGTCTCCAGGGACTGGTGTTGGAACTCTTTCGGACAAAGAGCTGGTCTGAAAATTAAGAGAAATGCATTAGTTGAATATTTAATTTACAGAATTATTACAGAATATTTATATCTCAAGTTTTGGGAGACTTAAAAGGAGCTCTGCTTCTGTTTTTTTAGGTAATCTGCACTGAATTATTTCAATTTATTATGAAATAAATATAGCTCTTTGTTTTTGTGTTTTTTTTTCTTTGATGATTTCATCCTGATTAATGAATTTTGTATTGATAGCGTTTGATCCTTTTTCTTAATTTTTCAACAGTGTGTTTGTTGATTCTTCCAAATGATCCGACTAACTAAAGGAAAAAAAATTAAGTAAAATGTTGAATCTCAAAAAAAAAAAAAATGCTTTAATTACTTCATATGTGTTTGCCACACTAAGAACCTTAAAAACTGCCATATGATTTTGTTACTGTAAATTAAACAAAAGCGAAAAAACACTCAATATGTGAATTTATGATACAGTCAAATTATTCACTTTCCAGAGAAATTCAGATCCCAATCGATCATGAGGTGTCTCCTGTAATCGTCAGACGCAGACGCAGATTTGAATCATAACACAGCACATTACTTCTGGTGCATGACAGTGCAATACGTGTTGAGAAATAATTAATATTTAACACAGACTGGATTTAGTTAGAAGGAAGTAATTGTGGACATGTTGTACAATGATTCCACAATATCTTTAACAAGTTAATATTTGACATGGATATTTTGGATAACAAGGAGTTTAATTGTGAGGTGGAACCACTTTCTCCACTGATAAAAATCTTCTTAGAAACTGACACCACCTGCCACTTGAAAGGCACACTGCCAGTAGAGTGAATTTTACTTTCTGTTTATGGTTTTGTTCTCCACCACAATTTGTATTATTGAATATATTTTAATCCTGACATATTATTATGACAGACTCACTAATCCAAAACCTAAATTAAGCAGATTATGATGGTTAGTTAACCTTCATTTGCAAGAAATGGCAGTGCATTTCTTACTGTGGTGAATGACTAAAGAGCTAGAACTCTGCATTCATCAAGTAAATGAAACATGACATGAGTATTCTAGCCACTGAAACTGATCATTAGGCAGAGACACTCCTCTGTTAGATATTTTGGAGAACAGATTTAGATAGAATTTTTCTCCTGACTACAGTGTTTTTATGCGTAGGTTGGTCAAGCATAGCTTTCCAGGAAAACCACCTTATGTCTAAATTGTCCTCAAATAAACAGCAACAAATTTAGTTTGACTGGACCTTATCAGCTATTCTTTTTTTCCATGCATATTTGATGTAGCTGGTGCAGTTACCTGTTTCCATGCGCCAGCTAGGGCTTTGTGTAGACCATAGGGTCGCAGGACCTGCAAACCCTCACAGGTTTTGTATATCTGGCGACAGACAAAGACGAAAGCTCCACATAATGTATGAGTAACATCTGATTCACTCAGAGATGGCAGTGCCTTATCCAGCAGCCTCAGGGTGAACTGCACGATGACATCAGCAGCAAAGGTCCTGCAGAGAAGAGAGGACACAGAAGGAAAGATTTTGTCAAAAGATAAAACACCCACATGTGTCATGTGAATTTATGTTTCAGGAGAAACTGCAATGTGCAGTGTTTAAGGTGACTCAGTGATCACAATCTGTTGATCTATGTGAGAAATAAGATAGAAATAAAGCCTTATGAAAAACAAAGCATGCATTTTCTTTAGACCTAAGGTTTTATGCATCAGGAGACATAAAACCCTGGTCTTCAAGTGGTCTTAAAAGTTAGGTAAAAATGCAATACAAATTCAAATTCAGATGTACAACAGTACCATCTCATTATGTTTTAAAATAAAAACTAAGACGAAACTCAGCACCAGTCAGTGAAAAACTTATTATGTCCTTACTGCTTCTGTGGACAGCAGTAAGGATGCACATCCTGCTGATCAGGGACTGATCAATCAGGGCCTGATCGATCAGGCCCTGACTGATCAACAAGAATGACCACCTCCATAAAACCCAAAGGATTTTACATTTTGCTTACATGGTGTGTACGAACACAATGCTAAGAGGGAAAGACATCCTTAATAATCAGTCAATCTAGGAAAGGGTATAAGAAGTGGAAAACATTCTAGTTATCTGCCAATCTTCAAAGTGGATGTCACCTTGAGACCATACACATAAACAGAGATGAAGTGTTATTAGCCTTGGTTTCACAACATCACACTTTTGCTGGATAGACTGAATCTTGTAAAAAACTAGTTTGAATCAAGCAAAGAATTACACCCTCATGAAGTCATTCAGGAAAATAGACATTTCTATCAAAACTGAATAATCTCACCTACTGCTGTGGGCTACAACAAGATTCTTTTCATGTAAGAAAAGAGCTAATCCTTTGTCAGTGCTTGCGATGCGAGCCAGAATATCAGCAATCAGAGTCAGTGTTTCTGTGGGAGATTTTAGTTTGGACTGCACATCACACAGAATAGACAGACAAAACAGGACAAGGTTACCAAACAGCTTTGGAAATAAAATCAGTAATACCACATTTACAATTTCTTAAGGCTGATTGATAACAATCCCTCTCTTTCTGTAAGAAGTTACTTGCGGCTTACTAACATTAATATAAAACGCACTTAAACAGCTGTTACTCTTAAAGCAAGAATCTAATAAAGTTTACTTTCTTCACTATTGTTTTCATTATGCACTTAAGTTGTTTTAAATAAGAAAATAATATAGATGTCCAAGACTGAAAAGCTTTAGCTATTTAACTCTAGTGATATGTTTCCATAAAACAAGACCTACAAGCAACTTTATAGTTTATATTAGTATAACTGTGTGTGTTTCACCTGATGTTGATTTAGAATCGCTATAACAGGAGCCAGTAGTGTCTCTATAATAGGAGTCTGGTAGAGACATTCAGCCACGCATTCTGTCTGTTCACACAACATCCACAGTATTTCCATCACCAGGCTGCTGGGTGACAGCGAGTCTGAGCGCACAAAAAAACAGAAGATAAACTTTTTCACTGCAGTAAATATGGCCTTCTTACACTGTCAACATATTGAGCCATCACATTGTCCTACTTGTGTATTAATGTTCTACAAATTATCAAACATACCAATCAACATTTGAAGTAGATCAAAACATTAAATCAAAGTTGTCCAAAGACAAGAATGGACATTGTTAAAAATTCTTGCACATGCTTTTCATCTAATTCAAATGCTGACTACTGTATAAAAATTAAAAAATGAAGGGCTGCATCATGCCAGGCCTTTTTCAATATTTACAATATTTTTTAACAGGTTCTTTTGGACAAACTTTAAAGTTTTGCTATTTTCTCTTCAAGTTGCATATCCAATGATTCAGATGTTCGTCATTAAGACTTCAGAAATGGATGCATTTCACTGCATGTTATGCTTGTGTAACTATGCATGTGACAAAGTATTTTCTATGTTGTATTTACATGAACTAACACTGCTGTGTGAGCCTAGCACCAATTCCAGGCAAGATACAACTCCTTTTTATTAAACCAACATTTAAGCAGCGCACAACTAAAAACACAGAAAAAATAAAACTGCATTTTCTAAAAATCTTACTACTTTGAACCACTTCCTGATGTTGCTATAAATGAATAAATGTGCCACCTCTCTTACACAAACATCACTTTATGAAATACCACACCAAGCAAATCAACCATACATTTCTGTAGAAATATTATTCTTTTAAAAAAACTAATTTAAAGATTTGAATAAGATTTAATGTGACTGCTGATCAAATATCAAATTTAAAATTTGTTCAGCATGATTCCCTCTTGCACAAGAAGAGATAATCCTCTGAAGTGAAGGTGTAGAGCATTATTGATTACTGACAGGGAAGTTACTGCAGTGTAACTCCTAAGATTGAACAGGGCAATAAACTCTTAGAGTAGACAAGTGTAGTACTAGCTGACTGGGTACAAGGTTAAGAGATAAAATATATGGTCGAAGGACTGCTTTTATATCTCAAAGGGAGGGTCACTGTGTTCCCTCAGCATCCAGAACAAATGCTAGGAAGGAGGATGTAACTGACTGATGTACTTTATATCTGGGTGTGAGTTTACGGGACCCACCTGTGTGTGACGCATGACTACACAGGGGCTTTGGTTGTTGATACATGATGTTAATCAGGATGACAACCAAGTCTGTCAGACTAATTGGATCTGAAACACAAAGCAAATATGATAACAGAGTTCCTCCATGTCTAGACAGCAACATTGGGGGGCAAATAGGCCAGGTCAGAAGGTTGGGTTACCATGAAGCATGATTTTCATAATGGCATTGTTTTACTGTACCTGACTGAGGTGTTTGTGATTTCAGTGTTTCAGTGTGCAACTTCATTGTAATTGCATGCCTTGGTAAGCACAAAACTATTTCTGATTTGAGGTATTAAAAGGAGTACTGATGGGTTTTTTTCCCCCATTGTTTTAGGAAAGCATTTAGTTGCAAAGCTTGAGACTTAGCCATTGCCTTAGTCAAAACAAAACAAGTCCATACATAAGAAACACTGAAAAAAAAACAAAATTTGACTATTTCTGACATATTTTCAGAGTACATTGATAAATAAACTTACACTAATCAATACTTGACACACAAAGTAAATGTGACTGGCTATGCGATATACTGCCAAGAGTATTGAAGTTTTTAATCATCTACATCTTCCTAAACCATCAATTTCATAGGATTTTCCAAAATTTAAAGACTCAGAAGGCTGAGACTTTAGGTCTTGTAGAAAAAATAAATAAATCTGTTACTATGTCTTAAAACAAACTAATATTTGCTGCAGCCGTTGATAAATACATGAACATTTTATCCAAGTGTTACCCTAAATGTTGAAAGTTTATCACACAGAAAAATCTGAGAATAGAGAGAAAGTATTATGAAAAAAATCTAATGACTCTAGAAAAATCCGTATATGTAGTGTAGTGTGCTAACTTAACATAAACTTCAAAACTTGATGATTTTTTTTATAACTACAGTCGAAAGTAGCACATCATGATGCATATGGGTGGTGCAGAGCTCATTTTAAGGTGGGGAGAGTTTGAATACAGATCATCAGCACTGATGTGATTGTCAAGAAAAATACCTTTAAAGGAGAGTGAATAGATAAGTTAGTTACAGTTTAATGTGGGGTGGAGTCAGAAAATCTGATTCAACTGTCTGACTCTGCACTGCTTATTTCATTATGTAACTTTATTAGGTATTAAGATGGGTGGAGGGGAATAAAATTTTTTTTTTTAAATAAATCACTGCACAGGAGGTAAAAAGGAGTGGCACATAGGTGTGCTGATTAGACACATTGCTGAGGGAGATTATGTGTTGTAAAGATTGACGGGATTATTTTGTTTTAAACTCACTAAGAGAGGATATCAGCGAATGGCAATAAAATCTGTGGCCCTTTAACTGCAGCTGTTTTACTTACATAACTGGTGTATTTCTGTACAGGTGGCAGGAAAGAAAAATAATTAATTTGCGTCTACGGTGTTTATACATTAACTACAATAAAAAGTTATTTTCCCTCTCAGTGACACACCTGTAAGATTTTTTTTCCAAACCAAAAACAGAAATGGCACACGCTATGGCAAATGTTGCAAGTGTGTACAGCCTCGTATTGTACCCTTGTGCTTCTGCGTTCTGATGGGAAACAGCTTTTGACCGTTGGTGTAGACGATGAGTTTTCCCAAGACACACAAAGAGTGGACAAAGAAGGAATACTCAAGATCCTTTCCAGAATAAACACTCGTTGAACCTGAAACACAAACAATAAATCAAACTAAAGCATCTGCTGTTCCCATTATCTTCAAATACTGATTTAAACATTAGTGACATGCTTATAGGGCTATTAATTATTATAAAATTGACTTGTTAATGTTTTTAGAGGTGACAGCAATGATTTTGAATTATCATTTTCATTCATTTGTACAAAAACAGGTGAATAGAACCAACAGTCATATCTCCAAATTTATGTTTATTTCTGCTTTTTGAACCCTTTTCTTCCACTTCATTATGGAAACGTTTATTGCTTCTTTTAATGTACTTTACTTAAACTCAAAATACCATAATTTTCTGAATAACTGCTTAGGTTTTTAAATAATATTAATAGTCTCTTCAGAGGAAGAGGTAAAGATGTTTTATTTTCACATACAGATTCATCTCTAGTACTTTATTATTGTTTATTAATCTATGTTTATTTGTTTAGGTGACCAAACATAAGCTAAGAAAAGTTTGAAATCTCTATCCTAAGCTAATATCACTAATCGTAACGTAGTAGTGCCACAAAATTGGCACTACTGCTTTAAGATTAGTGGTATTAGCTAGGGATACAAATCTGTCAATCAATCCATCAAAACTTTTGTCATCAACAGAGCTCTACATGAATACTCCTTGTATCGGTTTTTGAAGTATTAAAAACCCCTATGAAAGGTGTGCAGTAATGGACAGAAACTTCAGAGTTGACACTAAGTGGCAACCTGGCAGTTTTTCTAAAGTGCAGAAAATTAAAAACTGACACACTTCTTTCTTGAGGATCGTATCAGTGGCAGGCGAGACAGCATATCATCACTCATGCAAGACAAGGTCACAGTGTGCAGACTTAAAGAAGCAGCTGGCTTACAGGAGATAACACATGACATGACATTCGCTTATTACCTGCTTTTTATTCTGAATTGTTACTTGGGGGGCGGGGGGTGGGGGGTGGGGGGGGGTGTTCCCTTTTAGCCCTCTGAGTTCCTTCTGCTGTTTTTTAAAATGTGCCTATTTCAATAACAGCATGAAAATAATGTGTGCATCAAAGGAAATAATTAAATACAGGTAAAGCCTACAGACTAATCCGTTTTCTACTGTGGGCATCAAATTGAACTTTACTTTCTCATTATACTCTGAGACATTTCATCTGAGTGCATTACTTTCTTGTTTTTCACAAGAGGTATTAAATTAGAATACAGACATGCTGAAGATTACAATGCAGTGGAGGGACCAAGATTAAAGCATGGAATTTCAATATGCCTGAACACTGAAACTGATAGGAAAACATTAGTTGATAAATTGTTTTACTTACCAGTGTTCTCCTTCTTCTCTAAATGAGGGTCGCTTATCTCACTTTTGAAATGGTCACAGGATTCATTATAATAGATGCACTGCTGAAGAGCTGCTACAAGCTGAAAAAAGGAGCAAAATTACGTATTTTTGCTATTATTGTTGAAAATGAATAGTAAGCTTACAGGGCGAAAAATGTATGTCAATGTAGTCTGGTTTTATCAAGATCATATGCAGTGGAAGAGCAGTTCAGGCTCACAGTCTTTTTGTGTTATTGGCAGTTCTTTCAAAGACATTTTCAAGATTGATTCCACATTAATCCTCTCTAAAGTCAGTAAGACTATAGAGTGGGAAGACTGGAATGAAATGCTCAATTCCTAAATGCCTGGTGATGCTTATTTTTAGTGCTGCTCTACTTGCATTTTAACAGCAGAAACAAGGAAACTTTGGAAGGTTCTCAGGGACTAAAGCAGGGACTGAACAAGTAAATAGATATTTTACTGCAAAAGTTTAAATTGTAAGAAAGAAAAGCTGCCACTGCCTGAAAATGATCAAAAATCAGCCATTTCAGACTACCTCAATGACAGGGAGAGAAGCTGTTCTTTTTCTGGCTCATCTGCCAGAAATTAAACTAAATTCAAAATAGACTTCCCACAGGTTACAATGGAAACTCAGGCAGAAGACTGAGAAATATGTTTAGCTCACAGATGAAGTCCCTGGGCCCAGATGACCCAAAACCATCTGATAGAGTTTAAACTCGGACATGGTTTGACAGGAAAAGAACCCAAATGTGCACCAAAAGATAATCAGAGGCCGTAGCAATTTGAATATTCATAGATTCTAAAACACTGAAGGTCAAACTTGCTAGGGACACCCTGGTAAATATTAGCTGAACTGTATTTACATTCTGACAAACTGTAATGAGAACTTGAGCTCACAATGTTCTCATTAAGATGGATGTTGGAAACTCTCTGAAAATATAACTTCACTTCTTTATTTCTGTCATTCTGACAAATGGATGTCAAATTCTAACCACAACTGATTATCATTTGATATATCTCAATGAACTTCAACAATAACACAAGAAAATGCTGAGACAAAGAACATCCCGTGACCCAGAAATGGAGCAACAGGTTTAGAGAATGGATGGATGGATGGATGGAAAGAACATTTTAGTTCTGCCTCAGGAGATTAGTCAGATTTTCAGCTGTCCCAATATCTAGTAGGAATAAGTCCATTTATTAAAGTTCCCTAGCTTTACCTGCTGCATCTACAATTTTGTCTAACATGCTCAATATGTTGTTTGTAGAATCTGAATGATTTAAGGGCAGTATTTCCAAGGTATGTTATTTTCTCTTTTGTATCAGACTTTCCAGAAGAAATAAGGGGTTGATACAAGATCTTGATCACTGAGTGAAAAACTCACCAAAGTCCTGTATTTTTTCTCTAGAAGCCGAAGAACCATGGTTCTACTGTAGTAGCCATGCTGAGTGAGGAAGGAGTACACCAACAAAGAAAAAAAGAAATACAAATATGCGTTACTGTGTGCGGTATGAATAAAAAAGCCTCTAATAACAATGTCATTTTCAAAAACACATATTCAGCTGCCACACTCACCATCCACTTATTAAACCAAGATGCTTTAATGTCCAATAAAGCCAGTAAGTGGATTGGTTCCAGGGTTTTCTCGGCTCCTGTTGAGCCATATTCAGGATGGAAGGACAACAGAGAGAATGTGCTCTCCATAACTTCTTCCATGTATCTAAAACAGGGTACAATGAAGAAGCCATTTGACATGAGCATGGAAACCTTGACAGTATATGCACCAAATGTGATATAGTTTTAAAAGAAATTAGAGAACATCTTTTAAGTTACAAATTATTCTTATTTCAAATGGATTTGATCAAAAATGAATCATTGGCATCTGAGATAGTGAATGAAATGTCTATGGAACAAATGAAAAGCTGCTGATTGTGCTAAGAAGATAAACTCTCACTTCTCCGGATGACGAATCCAGAAGTTGGTAACTTCCTTCTGAAAGTCGTTCATCAATCGAATCTGAGATGTGGCAAGAGTGAAAAAAAAAAACATTGCACACTTGTTTGCAAGCTGATACACTTCAGAGACTGCAAAAGACAAGCTGCAGTACCTGTTTAAGAAGACGACTGATCTCTGGTTTATTGATGTCAATGGAACCAGAGCCACTTGGAAAACTCAGTTTGTGAGACCGAAAACTTGATTCCAAACTTTTAGCTGCTCAAAAAGACAACAATTTTTCCTGTCTAGCTGCACATAATTTGCCAGATACTTTATGTTAAATGAACACTGACAGTACACGTATGGAAATTAGGCAATTACTAAACATTATGATAAATGTAAAGCTGATTTGAAACCAGTCAGCACGGAGGCCTGTGAATCATTTATTTGGCTTTAAATATAAATATACTCAGTGATAGAAAACACAAAATTTACAGGGAAAAGGAGTGTTTTGTATGACTATAAAGATGTTTTGTTTGTCATTGTTTATTACAAACATGAAGGTGTTGCACTTTAACACCCTGAAAGATCTATTCAGATTTCCTACCCATGCTGGTGTAGATCTCTCGTGTCACATTCAGTGGAGAGGAAGAGAAGCTTTTAGCAAAGAACTGCAGCACATTCCCCTAACAAAAGTAAAAGGGAGTGGTGTGAAATGTCATTAGACACATGCAGTACAAAATCATATCATGCGGAAGATAAACAAGATTAAGCATTAAGCAGATTAAACTGAGTGCATATAATATGGAACAACAGTGTATTGTATCTATTATCTTTTTTTTTTTAAAGCCTCATAGTGAAAAGTTACATGATTATTGCTGATTTATATGTGAACAAATGAAAGATGAGTGTGTGTAGATAAAGTTGTATTGTTCTGAGATAATGGCGCTACCCAGGACTCACACTGAGGTCAGGATCGGTCAAAGCTGCACAGAGGTACCTGTGCAGGGTGCTCCAGCTCTCACAGCTCAGCACATCAGATGGAGAGGCACAGCAGAGAGCCTGCAGAGCCTCCAAGCGAACCTAGACACAGATGTACACCATTCATCCAGACAACGCTGTTCATTACACTGATCAAGGTCCAATCACAATCCCTATTCATCGGTTTGCTCATTTGGCCATTTTTCAGATCAGCACCCACACCTACACTTTGTTCTGTGCATAACAGACCTCTGGTATTGTGCCCACTGATGGTTAATTCCAATAGCTGCGGGGTTCAAAATAGGGTCATTATCAGCTAGCTGGCCATTTTTTCCACGAAAAAATATCACAAACATGGATCAAAATAACAAACCTGCACATCTAGTTACAGAAATTATCAAGTGGTGATCTAAAAGCAAAAATACAACTTCAGTTACTGGAAAACAAAAAGAAAAAAAAAGACAAAAAAAATCTGACAAA
>JAOWBL010003790.1:0-11865 GCA_028564865.1 Zenarchopterus dispar | reverse complement strand
CCCCCAGATGAGCTGGACGAAGTGGCTGGGGAGAAGGAAGTCTGGGCCTCCCTGCTTAGGCTACTGCCCCCGTGACCCGACCACGGATAAGCAGAAGAAGATGGATGGATGGAAACAGATTTTGTAATGGATGGATGGATGGGCGGTAGTATTTATCTAGCCTGGCCAGCCATCCTAATCCCCCTCCTTTCAATCCAGAGAACCCATCTGATTCCTCTTTGATTTCCAGGGTAGAAGAACCTGCTTCTGGACATACGATCAGAGAAACGAAGCATGTGACATACTGACAACCAAACTAGTATCAACAAAAGATATCCAAGATGGTGTGCAGTTAAGCAGGAACACCAGCTAATGGTAGACATATCATTATTATTTGTTTTAATAATGCAGCCTTTTGCAGATCAAGAAGATGACAATCAAGATGGAGATGATCAAGGGCATGCTAGCGCCCTCTACTGGCCCCAGTTCCCTTACAGACACTCCCACACACAACTCTGTTTTCTAAGACTCTTGAATGTCAATGAGTTCATAGAGAGTCAAGAATAGACTTAATCTTTCTCCACCAATCACTGAACTTGTTTGGCCCAAGAGACTGTCCCTACCCACTGTGAAAGGCTAATAAAGGATTATAATGCAAGTATGAATCCTAACAAATCAGATATCTCTGACACTGGTTGCTGGCTCACTGGATTCACCTCGGAGTGGATCAACTTTCAGTTTTCAAACAGGAGGGAGCTGGGGGCCATTTGTAAAGAAGAAACTAAATACTTCATGTGGGCAAAAGGAGGGATTATGGCCATTTTCAGTTTCTTATGGATAATCTTTCTGACATGGTTGTTTGGAGATTTCAAATTACAACAGACAAACCTTTCAAAATCTGTGTGCACAAAAATGTGTTCTTTAGCATTTGGAAAGGATGTACATACATTTTATGTAGTGTGGTTGGCACAACCTCCCCCTACACACAGTCACTCTTCCTCATTCATTCATTCGCTCAAAGAGAAGCTGTCTGTGCTCTCAGCTTCTCCCAGAGTCTCCAGGGACGAGTTAATTGCAGCGGAAGCTGAGCTGCTGAGCTCCAGCCGTTTGTTTGGCTGATAGGCATCAGCATCGAAGCACAAAAAAAACCTCAGAACACAACAGATCATTCCCCGACTCTGCCTTTTACCTCAAACTTTTAACACTAACTTTCAAATAATTGCTTGTTTAACAGAAAGATTCACTCTCAGCATATTATCAGACCTGTAAAGAACAGATTAAAAAACTATACATAAATATAACTTCTTGAACTTTTTATCCATAATTGTCATGAAATGGTGGATGTCCAAGCACACATTTGCAAGCAGACGTTTACATACAGTTTAGAAAAAGAAACAAACACATTTTTTCTCCATAGCTGGCAGAGAAGTTGAGGAAGCTTTTCCTGTTGCTTGGTCAGACAGGACTCCCGGTGTTTCTTTTCCTTCATTAAAATACAACAATGAGAGAGGGTTTTTTTAAAGAGCTTTTGATTACTTTTTTCAAAGTAAGAAGTTCACATACTCTTGATTTGTGTTTTTAGAATTTCTTTTCAACTGTTGAGTAGCCCAAGACAAGCGTTTCCCAATAATCCTGCTTTAGATTTGGATTCATTTGTCCTGACAGAACAAGTGGAGCTGAGTCAAGTTTGGGAGCCTTCATCTCATGTGCGTTTTCACTGCCACATGCATACTGTTGGACTGAGGTCAGGGCTTTCTGATGGGCACTCCAAAACCTTGAGGTGGCTCTGTCCTAAACTGAGTTTGCAGCACATTTTGGTGTATATTGGGAGTCATTGTTGGAAGACCCATTCCTGGAAAATCTTTGAATTTTTTTGGCTGATGTCTTCATGTCTTGCTTCAATATATGCACATAAACCTCTCTTCTAATGCTGATGGCTATTTTGTGATAACAGTCTCTCCTGCAGAAAAGCAACCCGACAACATAATGCTACCTCCCCCATACTTAGCAGCCCCCAACCCCCTCCAAAAAAAACAACAAAAAACAATAAAAACCCAAAACATGATCACTATGACCAAATAGCTCAATTTTAGTTTCATTGGATCACAGCACACATTCCCAAATTGTAAGATTTTTGTCTTTGTGTGCAGCTACAAACTGTAATCTAGCTTTTTTTTTTTTTTTTTAATGGTGGTTTTGAAAACAGTTGCTTTCTCTCATTGCATGGCCTTTAAGTTCATGCTGGTACACAACTCTTTTTACTGTGGACAGTGAGGCTGATTTTAGGATCTTAATAAGGTCTTTTGCTGTTGTTCTGAGGTTCACTGGCACACATCAAAGCTTGTTCAGTTCTGGGACTGAGATGGTGTTTTTTTTCCTGAGCAGTATGGTGGCAGTCTATGATTCTTTTCTTAATGCCTTCCTTGATTTTTTCCCCTCATGATGTCATGTAATGTGTATCAAAGTTTTGAGCTGGAAGACGCAAGTGCAGAAGAAAGGAAAGGCCTTTCTTTGACAAAAGTGAAAGACTGCAACAAACAACAGGAGAGGAACGACACAGAAGAAGATATATAAACACAGACAAACATGTTAAAACGACACACTGGTGTCAACAATTCTACCAGGGGAGGCCAGAGGAAGTCACACAACAAGTGAAGTGCTTCCAGAATAAAACAGGACCTGAAGTCCCAACAACAAAGGACCACAAGAAAACCTGAGCTAAAACTCAAGAATACTTTAGCAGGTCTCTGATAAATCCCTGATCATAACAATGAGGTCCTTGTGTTTGAACGTGTGCCTAAAAATCCATCACCAGATATACCTCCAGTCAGTTAAAATCATGTCAGTTAGCCTCAACGGCTTATAAGTTTCCTATAATGCTTCCATTAGATGAGATTGATCTCTATAAAACTCTTTTAGTTGAAATGGCTGACAGGTATAGGGCAGCTACTTAATCTGTTTCAGAGTTGAGGACACCAGAAAGTGATTAATTCCTCAAAGGGAAACAGTGACATAGCAGTGACATATATATATATATATATACATATATATATATATATATATAGATATAGATATATAGATATATAGATATATAGATATATAGATATATTTATTTGAAGAAATGGGCTACTGCAACTCGAAACCAGCGGTAATGGACACCAGTTGTGAACAAGGCACTGTTGGAATGCTACTACTCTAATAAGCCTAGATACCCACTGTATACACTGACATAAAAACAGCTAGTAGCTCTGTGTTCCAACATACACAAGCAGTTGCAAGACCTAAGAGATTGAGGAGATGTAACTCATTAGTGCTGTGGTAAAGGGGAGTCAAGACGAGCTGTTAGAAGAAGGAGGAGTCAGCGTCAACTCCACCCCAGAGATTTATATCAAGCCCCTGTGACAGATAAACTGAATGAGAGAGCAACAGACTAAAGAGATAAGATCATGACTAACCCTGAAACAAAGTAGCAAGAATAAGTGATCTACCACCACCAGAAAGTCTCCTAGCTGACGTGAATGCAGTACTAAGAACAATCCCTAATGCAAAATGTCTACTGCAATCCCTCAGTGAAACCAACGAGCTGATATACAGTACAGCAACAGTGATTCTGGAAATGCTGGGCCAAAGTTGCAGTAACATAGACCAAGAAGCAGACCAAGTAGGAGGCACCATGGCAGAGGAGGTTGGAAGCCAAAATCAAGGCAACTAAGTAAGTCAACTGTCAAAAGCCAAGAAAGGTGCAACCAGAAAAGGAGTACCCAAGAGGTACAATCAGATGCCCATACCTGAAGCTCTGGTTGACAGAAGTGTCACCCAAGACTGCAAAACCAGTCAGACAAACCTGTGCACAGCTTGAATTAATTACCAGAAAGCCTATGACAAAGGAGCACAAAGGAGCTGCATACATGGATCCTGGAATGTCTGGAGCTGTACAAGGTCAACAACACCCTAAGAGCCTTTGTTGCAAAGTCAGTGATGATGTAGCAGGCCAACTTCGAGCCAACTGCTCAAGTCTCCATCAAATGTGGCATATACCAAGGAGAGGCTCTGTTCCTGCTGCTGTTCTGCATAGGCCTTAACTCCCTCAGCCAAGTAATCAATAAACCTGGCTATGGATACCAACTTAAGAATGGGGAAATCATCAGTCACCTCCTCTACATGGATGACTACAGGCCATCCATGTGGCACTAACGTCTGTAGCCATGAAGTCATTTGAGCACCTCCTCCACCTTAAGACCACCACCGTCCCCTTCCTGGACCCACTGCAGTCTGCAGATGACGCTGTCAACCTGGCCCTTCACTTCATCCTGTAGCATCTGGACTCCCCAGGAACCTACACCAGGATCCTGTTTGTGGACTTCAGTTCTGCATTCAGCACTGTTGTGCAACAGAAGGGGTGCTAGTTTAAGAGTTTAAGAGATGAAGCACTTAGTGAATGTCTCAGGCAGAAGAAACTGGAAAAGGAGGAGTTGGTGTTGTGATCTTGTGGGCGTGGCTCTGGTGAGATAACCAATCATCGCACCTGCATCTGATCAGACATCGCAGCTGCACCTCATCATCCCGTGTGTATATATATATATATCGCCTGAAGACTTCAAGCCGACGCCAGATTGTTGTTCACCGTCCGGTAATTCTTTCAGGCTATACTTACCTTGCTTACCAGTTGATCTGTATAGTGATTGAATTCTCCTGTGCCTTAGCCCATCTGACTCCCGTCTTGCCTATTCCTCATCCTGCCTGCTCCTCACCTCGTCCATCTGTAGATCGCCAGTCATCGTCCCGGTTCCTCACCTTGTCTGCTCCTCACCTCCTCTGCCTGTGGATCACCAGCCATCATCGTCGTGTCTGTCCCTCATCTCTCCGGAATATCAAGATTCTCAATAAAAGGATTAACCCTCACGATTGTCTGCTCTTGGGTCCAGCTCGTCATCTATTAACACAACAGTTGGAGCAACCATCATGGGAGGAAAAAAAACCTGCATGGGATGTACCATTGACAGAAAGCTGAAGTGGCAGATATGAACAAGACATACCAATGGCTAGAAAGGGCTGGACTGAAGGACAGCACAGAGGCACTAACCATGTCAGCACAGGAGCAAGCCTTGAGCACCAGAGCAATAGAGGCCCAGATCTACAACACCAGGCAAGATCCCAGATGCAGGCTGTGCAAAGAGGCCCCAGAAACAGTCCAAAACCTAACAGCAAGGTGTGAGATACTGACAGAAAAAGAATACATGGAACTCCATAACCAAGTAGCCAGTATAGTGTACAGAAACATCTGTGCAGAATATAGACTGGAGACCCCTAAGTCCCAATAGGAAACACCTCCCAAGGTGGTGGAGAATGTGAGAGCTAAAATCCTGTGGGACTTCCAGATACAAACTGACAAGATGGTAGTGGCCAACCAAACGGACATCTGATCATGGACAAGCAGCAGAGGAAAGCCGTTTTGATCAATGTAGCTATCCCCAGTGATGGCAACGTCTGGAAAAAGGAACACAAGACACTGGAGAAATACCAGGGGCTCAAAGAAGAGGAGCAGAAAGCCTGGAAAGTGAAGACAACAGTAGTGACTGTGGTCATCAGAGCACTGGGGGCCGTGGGCCAACCACTGGAGAAGTGGCTCCAGCAGATACCTGGAGAAACATCAGACATCTCTGTCCAGAAGAGCGCAGTCCTGGGAACAGCTGAGATTTTGTGCAGGACCCTCAATCTCCCACACCTCTGGCAGAGGACCCAAGCTTGAGATGATGAACAGTGTTTATCAAGCTGGCTACAATCTTAAAGCAGATTTCCAGAGTCATGGGGAAGCCTTATATAACAACAGTTTTTAAATATAAAATATCTTGACGTTAAACAAAAAGGAGTAACGAAACAAAATCTCAACAAGAAAGGTGGCTTTGCCAATCAAACTAGAAGAAACCAAAGGAAAGCAAGTCAAATGTGCCTCTACCACTGAACGCTTTTACTTTACATCTGACCCACTTTGACTGCCAAAATGCTGGTTAACACAGCTTCAAAAATTAAAACTGCGACTAAGAAAATTCACCTTCATAAAAATACATATACAATTAGTTCAGCTGTATTTTTTTTTTTAATTCTAGCCATTGAGTGACATGCTGAAAGGATTCTCTGTCATGTTGAAGTAAAACCTCTTTTATGCTACATTAACTGTAGCATTCTTTAAAATGTCACCATGGGTCTGGTATCTGGGTGGTTTTGGAGGGTTCAGCATAAACAAAACTTTCAGAGAGATTTGAGTCCCCCTGCAGTGGGAAGATGGCAGTCTGAAGGTGGACAGTGTGTTTTGACTTGTGGAGTCAAATTGAAGAGAGTCAAAACTGCACTAACGACAGAGCAACTGAGAGATACTAATATTTACACAAACAAACCACACGCATGCACCAGAGCTACTGCAGTATAAGGTTGTGTAAGAGACATGCTCACACTGACTGAGAAGGGCCACATATCCATAAGAAGATGTAAAGTGGTGTACGTTTACAAGCCAGGAAAGCAAAGATGCCACCATTTACACAAGAGAAAATTAATGCAAACACACACACACACACACACACACGGACAGGGAGGCAGACCCCCTAGTGTGTCCACATATGGCTGCAATTGGACGGCAGGGTGGGTGGATAAATGGCAGCCGACCAACCAGTGATATAATTATCTGACCAGCCTCTTTATGTAGCCTTAAATAGCAGTCATGTTTGCACTAAAAATAAACTGTCATTTCAGCCTGCTGACTTTTGACCCCTGACACCTGGCCCCTGGACAGAAAGGACAAAGGTCTGCCCTCTTGGTCTTGTTTCTAAATTTAGCAGTCAGACTTGTCTTTTCTCTTGAACCTGAATTTTCTTGTTTTTAGTACAAAGGGTTAGCAACAAATGCAGTGGAAATCCAAAACCAAAATTAAACTCTTCTCAAAGGTGGAGCTTCTCATATTTTGTGTATTTTTCAGCCTGAGTCTCATTGCTGTGGACATTCTGATCATGAGTGGTGGTAACTTGACATTCCAGCGTCCCAAGAAAAACAAGAAATGCTGTCTTTCGATCCTTCAAACCAGAATTAGCCCTGAGTTTATCTGTTGGAGGTGACTGCATGGCGCTATTTCAACCACAACCTCAAACTGAAGGACTTCTTCACTTGTGCACACTATTTCATTTGGTTTACATTTTGGGCAAGTTATCGAGTCCTAAACTATGCTTTGTTAGAGAGGTTGTAGCAGCTTTGATTCATGACCACTAACTTAAAGTAGTTTAAACAGAGAAAAAGACAAATCAAAAGAAAAAGAATGGAGCAGTGAATAACCACGCCACTAGGACTGGAAAAAGCAGTGTGCCAACATATTGCTTTTTCCTGAGCAGTATGTTGGCAGTCTGAATCTTTTCTGAATACATATATGTTTTTGTTAAACTGATATTGGAAAGCCCCAGGAACTGCAAAGCTCATTTGTGAGCATGTTATAATTTTTAGCCCTAACCCTAAACTTTTGAAATGATAGCATACTGTAATACCATCTCTGTATGACTACCAGCAGACAGCAGCCTCACTCAGTGGAGGTCATGAACATCGTCTGCAATCATGACCCACCTCATCTTAGCTGTTAAAAGGAAGACAAGATCCTGAAGATCTTGTTATGAACTGAATGGTGCTAAGGTGAAGCTAATGTCCTTATAAATGATCATCGGTGCAGAAAAGTCCAAGTCATCCTGGAGGTGATGGCATGGCTCCCTAGAACCCCTTGAACAATCTCGCCATCGTCAACTCTGTGTCGGCTATAGGGAGAGGATGGAGGATTTGAGGCAGCCTACAAATATTTTTTAGATCCAAAAACATCTGAAATAATTGCCATGATTAGTTCCTTCAAAAACTGCATATCACAAGGATTTACACTACTTTGGTTTAATGTAATTTTTACTCAGGCTTCATCACTTTGGATTTTGTAAATGGATAAAAATTAGCAATAACATTTTGTATTACTGAGCGGATTCTAGCTTGACAGCATGTCTTTAAACATCTGCATTAACCCTTTATGACCTACCATAGAACAAGTTCGCCTAAGCATATATTTACATTCTTGCATGCTAGTTGGTTAAAATTCTTCAGGCATTTTGAAAATCGATATTCAAATGGGGGCGCCGGTGCTCCAGCAGGTCATAAAGGTTTAAACTCTTTCAGAGTATTTGTGTACTACATAATAGAAGGAAATGAATGTTTATTTATTTTCTGCTTTACTTTTAGTTTAATTTAATCTACTTTAGATTAAATTAACTAAGTTATTAGTTAGTTAGTTATTAAGTAAATTAAGTTAAGATTAGAGCTGCTAAACTACATTTATTGAATAAAAGGTTTAGTGGATTGGCTATAAGAGCCACATGAATGCTGAAAACTAAGGGTTCCCCAAGTCCAGAGCACAGGTTAGATTAAAGAAGCAAGCTCACATGAACCCCAACACTCTCCATTATAATGGGAACGCTTTTTTAGGCACACCAGATTGTTTTTTTTTTTTCATTCTGACACTCTCTCTGTGTCTTTGAACAGCAGATCAGCACCTGTTCTACCCCACAGCACCTCCCTCTCCCCCTCTCTCTGTCACATACACTCACTCAAACAGAAGAGAGTTAATAACCTTGACCTGTGATTAAGCCTGGGGCATTCACCTGCAGCTCTGCTAAAGACACACACACACACACACACACACACACACACACACACATACACACACACACACACAAACAAGCAGCAACTGTTGGATCCAGCAAACATGCATCCACTACAAAAACACACAGAAGCAGATGTGCTGGTAAAACTCCTTCTCCTGCACATGTGAGCTGCACCATATAGGCTCTGTTCATATTGATAACCCGAATCTACTTTTAGCAAATCCAGATTATACCTAAGCAGATTTGTGGACTGAATGAACAGCTAAAGACTGTGTGAAATGTGTTTTTTTCCCAAGTTTTATTCAGAGCACATATGGAATTGGTTTCAAAGTACAAGTCCAATCCAACTTTCTTATACGACTCTTGATCTGAACATTCTGGTCAAGAAAAGCACTTCAAATAGACTTTTAAATACACCTTTGCATCATTTGCAACATGACACAAATGACTCTGTTTACCGTGGTGATGGAAGTGACAGATTCCGAATACAAAAACAATTTAACTTGCTCTGCTTTTTACCTGTGATTTTGCCATAGTGGACAGCTGATGCAGCAGCCTGTGACTGGATGATGAAATAAAGAAAGCTGGTATCCAATGTATCTGCTGCTTTCTTGTATCTTGTTGAAACTTCACACCGCAGCTCTATACAAACATTTGCAAAAGTAGCAAAGCCAGCTAACTATTTTCTCTTTTATTTGTTTACATCAGGTCTATATGCATGGGTCACCATAGAAACCATATTAAGAAATGTCAGTTAGGAGACACAACTTCATTCTGATTCAGTCAGGAAGATCTTTTTACATTATAAAACAAAACGTATCATTAAATCCTTGTAACAACAACAATAAAAGGAATTGATTCTGATTTATTTTTCTCTTTTAACAGTTGTCTGAATATATATTGTGGGTTAATGTCAAGATTGGAAAAAAAAAACTTTTTATATGCAGTTTGATATTTCAACACTTTTTTTCTTGTGTATATATGAGAGTGAGAATGAGTGTGTCCTTTACCACCCCTCTTGATAATTTAATTTGACAAACTTTAGTAGCCTCTGAGACAGATTCTGTCAGAGGACTAGAATCACAGAAATGAAGTACAGAAAGATGGACAAAGACAGAAGACAGTGATGGATGTGGTTTTATTGATTATGCAGGGGTGTATGTGTATTGTGGTGTGGTGTGTGTAAATGGAGCACTTATGTGATTGTGATGTTTGATGTGATGTTATTTCTGCAACCAGAACTTCAGGCTGAATCACAGTTGGTACTAGTGTTATGGATCAGTGTCATGCAGCAGACCTTCACCAGTGTATGTATTTCCACTCCAGCCTATCAGGAACCAAGCAGCCTGGCCAGCCCTCTAACGGATTCAGGTAAGCAATGACGACAGAGTCCCACTACCCAGGCCGGACATGAAGCAGACCAGCCAAGAATCCAGGGAGGGCACCACCCACTACACACCTGCAGAATGAAGGTCATGGCACATGGGCAGGGAGAGACATGGTCCATTCATACTGGATTTAAATCACTGATGTCCTCCGTAGCTATTACAAATCACTGTGGGTCTCCAAATAATTTCAATCCAGTGCTAGTGGGCCATTATAATTCACCATAATAACATTGTAGGTGAGTCAGAAAATATCAAAAAGCATAAAATAATGACTGTAATAAAATATATTTGATATTGTTATATTTGTGCTACATAAATGTCAAACAGGATTATACTGAATTAACCATCAGTTCACAGGTCCGAGTCCTAACTGGGAGCTAGAGAAGCCTCACATCTATTTGCTGACTTCTTGATGATGGTCATGTTTGGTTCATCTAACTGGTTGAACTTAGTGTGTGAAAAAGATGAAGAGATTAAAGTGGCTGGCATTTTCCAACTGGTTTCTGCAAAGGACTCCCCACATGCCAACTACACATTCAGCATTTACAAGGTCTGTAGCAAGTATGGTCTTAGTTTGTACTGCCCTAAACATGTATAATACACTGTATTTACAGTACAGAAAGACTGCAACAACAACAACAAAATGTAATCACAAAAATTCAGACATCAGACATACTAGCAAAATGTAAGCAATTTCCCAGACCTTCCAGTAAGGCTTGTATCCAACTTATAGATACTGAAGGCAGGAGTTTCTTGCCAACTTTTATGTGTGGTTCATGTTTCCTCAAAATTGTTCTTTAAAGACATTGATGTGTTTGGCATGTGCCTAATCTGTTTGAATTTCTTCAGGGAAGCTGTAGACAGAATGTAAAGCAGACACTTGAGACAGGGCATGGGGGAAGTCCTGTTTTAAAAACATCACATTTGATCAGATATGACATAGAAATTGTTCTTTACAAACTTCCCACCCTGGCAAAGAGTTCACATCTATACCACAACTTGATGGTTAAATATGTTGCTTTGCCCCTTTTTGCTTATTCCTATTTCACATCAATGCTAAACTATCTACTTTTCTTTCTTTTTCTGTAAAATCTATGCAATATTTCATCTTTAGAGGCTAAAATCAATATTCCAGTAACTTAATAGTTTTAAGATACCATTAACTTGATTTCTTTTTTCAATAAGTGATTGAAGATTCTAGCTTTTATATCGATTAATATTTCAAAAACAGAACCAAAGTATCCCTTGGGCAGACCTATATAGAGGCTTTTCTAGAGCTTTATATCTAAGATATCACGATTAAATACTTAACAAATCCTCCCCAGTGAATCTTATTGGATGTTGTTTTGAGTCACAATACCTATAAATTTTAAACAAATCTCTTTTCTCTGATATCAGTGTTGCTGGTTGAGCTATCTTTTGTGTCCTGACTAAAATATGTTATTGAATCCCAGACGACTACTTCTCAATTTCAGCCAAGATGGATGCTGAATGCAGTGTTCCGCTAAATCATCAAGAGGAAGGCATCTTCTTTGTGTACAAGTTTTGATTTAGTTTTCCTCAGGAAACTCAGATTAGCTCCCAAAATTCTGACATATCTACCCATCTATCCCTGGGAATTGATGTCCAGCAGCAAGACAGATAACAGAGATGGAGATGATGAGATGGCAGATAAACAAATGATTTTAGAGTCACGCTGCCAGAAATCGGCAATCTGCTGAAATGCTCAGTCCTTTGCCTGTCAAGGGGTGTGTGTGTGTGTGTGTGTGTGTGTGTGTGTGTGTGTGTGTGTGTGTGTGTGTGTGTGTGTGTGTGTCTGTGTG
>JAOWBL010003789.1:0-11865 GCA_028564865.1 Zenarchopterus dispar | reverse complement strand
GTTAAAAGGGAGTTTTTCCTTCCCACCGTTGCCAAGTGCTTGGTCATAGGGGATCGTTGGATTGTTGGGATTTTCCTCGTAACACTGTTTTATCTTTACCCTACAGCGTGAAGCGCCTCGAGACGTTTGTTGTGAATTGGCGCTATATAAATAAAACTGAATTGAACTGAATTTTAGCAAGTGTGACTTGGGAAATGCTTATGTACTTATGTGAAAGTATGTTGGACCACTGACGGTCTTTTATTCAGATCCAACACCAGCAGAACTTCAACTTAAGGCAGGCTGTGAAGATGCAGCACATCTGCACCAGCTGAGGCTGGTTTTGAACTCAGTGGTGGGTGTATCCGACTATTCCCAAGGCTTGTAACAGAGTAATGGCTTCTGTAAAGGGCACTCTTTAATTTCTTTTTCTTTTTGCTCAGTCTCTTGGAAGTGGATGTTTTTCCTTCTTACACTGTGTGGATTATCAAACTGCTCTTTTGAGACATGATCACAATAATTCATTTCCTCACTCACGCTACTTTTGGGCTGCTTTGTTTGGGACATCACCATCTTTTTGTATATCTTTAACCTCCTGACTCTGGTACAATGATATTTTTAAAAGTTTCAATTGTAACTGTTGGGTTCAGGTAGCCGACACGACGCCTCCAGCTGCTGTGGACCTGATGGGCCATGTGTGTAAAAGTTTACACTCCGAATACAGAACAATCCGTATTCAAAGAGTGGGGTCTTATATTTGGGTCAACATGGTAGCACCTGAGACATTTCTAAAGACGTACTTCTGAAGTTTCTGCTTGCGGGCCATGTCATTAAAACTTCTGAACTCCTCTCCGGCTTTGATCTGATAAAACTGCGGGCGACTTGTTTTTTTGGCCTGAGTCACGTTCGAGGTGTTTTGCTCCTCGTCCAGCAGGACGGTGTTGCGGTCTGCTTCCTTCCTCTCCTGCCGCCGGCGGTCTCTGTCTTCCTGCCGAAGCAACCTCCGCTGCTCCCTCACTTCCTCCACCCAGCTCTTGTCATCATCTGAGCTCTCCTCCTCCGAGCTGGCTTGTCCTTCCGGCTCCTCTTCATCTTCAGCCGCCTTGACAGAGATGTGGCACAGAAAGATTGAATCGTAATCATGTGACATGATTTAAGGTTACGGCTTAGCCTCCGCAGCCCCCCACCCCCGGGTTGGGTGTGAAGGGATTGTGGAGGCAAGAAAAGCTATGTGAACCCTTTGAAATTTACTGGGTTTTGACACCCATAAAAACACTCAGCTTTACTGCTTTTATATTTTAGTGGTCATGTATCTGTGTTTGCTCTTAAGCACATAATCTTTGTCTAGTATTAACACACACACACACGTTTTTAAATCGCACTGTCTCACTATTTCCAAAACAAACCATCATCTAGCGCTACAAATCTCTTCATTAAATCCAGCAACAATCCATCCAATCAGGCTTATTTTATTTTCTGATGTGAAGCACATCATATCTGCCTTGTTCCTAAAAGCTTGGACATGAAACACAGTCTGGATTTAGGGGCGGGGACAGCAGCGACAGTCAGCGTTACCTTCTGGGCAGCGGCGGCCTGGTGAGCCAGCTGACGCAGTTTCTTCTTCCGTTTTTGTCCGACTTTGGAGATGATGGGGTTGAGCAGGCGGAACTCCTCGCTCTGCTCGTCCACCTGGTAGTCGGGGTTTTCAAACATCACCTTGAAGCGGTCGTCTCCCAGAATGCTGGGCAGGGCCTGCAGTCACAGAAACGTGTCCACAGCAGCTGTGAATACGCAACAATATTTGCCCGAAATGTGCACCGGGCGCATCGGTCAGCTTCAGTCTAGAGTTTCAGTTGACAGATATTTCAGGAGGAAAAACTCTGACTTCCTCTTTGGTTCGATTTTCATTGTCATATATCATGTAAAACACAACGAGGGAGACGGAGAACAGAGATACAGGTGTGATGAAAAAAAAACCCCAAATAAGGTAGTTTTATTTTTTAGTCAGCTGTACGCTAAGACAAACATTATGCTGTGACGGCAGCTACAAGTTTACTGTGTTAGATAGTTTTCAGACAGAACAAGATGTAAAGAGAAACCAAAGTGATTCCAAGAAGAATCACGTCAGAGAACAAGTGAGACAAGACCAAACTGATACCTGTAGTGACAGTCTCCTACCTTGCCCTTCTTTTTCCTGAAAGCTTCTTCAGCTTCGTCGTCACCCTCGTCCATCAGCTTCAGAGCCAGCTCCTGGTTCACCTTCGGCAACTTCTGTCTCCGTCAGAACAAAGTGCACACTTGATTACACAACTGTACACACACACACACACACACACAGCTAACAGGGGGTATGTTGTAATCAGCTTGAAATTTGAGGAACAATTACGCACTAGTATCTGAAACAGCCAAGACAGGATATGATTAAAAATCTCATCAATAGTCATCGAGGTACTAAGTGTTCAATTAGCTCCATGAAACCATCTTCAGCGGCACGCAAGCCCACTGTTATGTGGGAAGTATTTATATTTCATGAAAAGATGTGGAGGAAGAATGTGTTTCCATTGATAAACAAGGAAAATTATTTATCCGTTAATGTGGAGGTGAAAGGACGAGTAAAATCTTCGCACCTTAACCTGAACTCTCTGGGTTCTGGATTCCTCAATCTTCTGGCGGATTTTATCTTTACGATACTCCTCATATGCGAATGGATTCGCCATGCTTTTTACCTGTGGGCCAAACCAAATGGCAAAGTGTAAAAACCAATGTTTACAACAGCTCTTTGTAGCTTCGCAAATATACAGAAATAAGTCGCTAAAGTGGCAAACGTCGTACTTTGTGATAAAGCCTGATATCCATGAAAAAGCCGTGCATGTAGGCTCTCAGGAGAGACGACCCCACCAGGTGAGTCAGACCTGGAGCAAAGAGGAGAAAGCAAGCGTACAGACCTTTAAAAAGACAACAATGACACATGAAAGATACTGGAAAGACACTTGTGGTGAATAAAATACAGACACAGAAATAGTTTCAGTCTGAAGTACCTGCATCCTTTAAATCTGAAACACGTATTCGTTATTCCTAAAGATAAATGGGATAAATCTCTTTTACTCACTGATGACAACGTAATATTTTTTATTCCACGCATGTAGACAGTTTTAGCGTGAATAAATGCAGAAATTAGAGGAACTGCAGCTGATAGTGAAGACCAGTATCAGTCTGTCTCCACGTCGTTCTTGAAGCGAAAGAGAGGCGCCTTTGTTTGACTGTATAGATGTGGCAAATCAGGGAAGCCTTTCCATTTGGTCAAATTAGGTTTCAAAAAGAAGTTTGTCGTGGATCATAAATGTTCTGCTTTCAAACGCCGATTTTACTTGGAACAGCGTGGGCGATCTGTGACAAATGTTTCAGACTTTAAAATGTAACCGCACCAGTTAGACGTAAAAACGGAACAACAGTGCCAATCTGAACTTGACTTCAGTCGCCAGACTTTGAGAGGAAGTCGAGCCAAAAGACCAGATTCTCTGTTTACTGGTCAAAAAGTGAACCCCTGTGAAGAATATTTAAAGAGTTCTGACTTACGTTACTAATATGTAATTGTTAAAGGAATTATATTTCTGTATTTTATTGTGAAAGTGCAAATAATTAATGATCTCATTATCTGTAGATGGAAAATAGAAACCTGTAGGATATATTTGCAAAGCAGATGTCTGAAAAGCCGTTAAAGCATGTGGATGGAAGAACACAGAGAGCGCAGCAGCTTGTTCTTCATGAGAACTTTCATCCAGAGGTTTTACTTGGAAGAGCCCGGCAGCCGCGTGGTTACATAAGAGGGCCACATTATGCTGCTCCTGTAAATCAACACTGCTGCTGCCTCCCCCGCTCCTTTTCTCCACATCAGCCAACCACCTCCCTGCTTCTTGTCATTTGATCTTGTAACCGCTGAGCCTGCATTCCAGTGTTCATTCAACCCCTCCTGACTTTTCCAACCTAAAGCCTCTCAGTCATTCCCTGCCCCTCTACTTGAGACATCCCAACTGCCCTCGTGGAGGCAGAGGCGCTCGCTTTCATTCACAGTTTCTTTGTAAAACTTCAGGGCCAGGATCCATTTCACTGTAAGGTGACCTCTTCAACCCGCTTAGCCCTCTGGCTGCCAGAGTCCACGCCTGCTCTCGGCATACTCCACGTGTCGTGAGGTCTCCGAGTTTAAAATAAGGCAGTGAGGTCTCACCCAGATTTTCCAGGTCCTTCCGGGTGACAAACTTGTAGTCATCATACACCGTGCTCTCCGGGCTCTCCTCCAGCTCCTCCGTCAGGTTGTCGAGGAAGGAGCACCAGCGAGGTGCGGGCCCCAGAGCCTAAACACACACAAACATACAGGGTTCACATTTAGACTGTTGGGTAAGTATGAAACCTGTCGTATATTTGTTGAAACTAAAATAGAGCAACAGTTCCTGCTCATGTTTCTATTCTGGTCAGAGCTGAAGGAGCAGCTCATCTTTTCAGGGAATCACAGTGAAACTCTACCGACTTCAAACACCTGCGATGCGGTCCATAAGAGAGAGCCGCAAAAGTGTTACTTATATCCACAAACTCAGCATGCAAGTTCAATGTGGCATGCATGCAGAAAAAAAAAATAAAATAAAGAAGAGAACTCATCTCACTGGCCACAGGTCAGCCACTTCAGTGTATCTAAGGTTTCTTGTGCAGACAGACTCAGACTTGGAAAAAAAAAATTCACTTGACACCTTTGAAGTTCCTCTGCGGTTGTCTGACAGGCTTAAACCAAAGGACCTTGTAATAAGCTTTTTTTTTTAAAGACACCAGCCTGTCCCCAGTCCCAGCGATGTTATTGTTAGAGTCTGAAAGTTTTCTTTGTTTTATAACAGGTGATGAAAATGACTGTTTGCCAGAGACAAATTCATATATATGTTAAAACATCTGAAATTCAGTCTTGAACCTTGTCAACAAATGTGTGGGAGAAAAAAAAAATCATTAAAATGTTTAAAAACGAATCAGTTCAATTTAATTCAATCTTATTAATCCCTGTGGGGAAAACCTATTTTGAAACAACAATCAGCATCTAAGTGTCTTTAAACAGTCATTACAGAAGGTTTTGGCTGATCTACCGTAGAGGCCTGGGGGGTCTCCTTGCATACTGGTGATTATATTTACACTCTCTTGCAAGTTGATCTTGATTGCAATTCTTTTTTCAGACATATTAAAAAGTTTTTGTTTTTTTTTTAAAAAAAAAAAACAGTTTCAACTTGGTTTATGATCTAACCAACGTTCACTGCTGATCAGCTGGGAAAAAAAATAACACAAATCTGAGAAAATGGAAACTAGACTGAAGGAGAACATCTTACGGACATTTCACGACGTTGAAATCAAGTGATGGACTATAATTCAGTGTTTCTGCTGCTTTCTGCAATCATATTAATAGACTCAGAAGCTGACGTCATAATATTTGAAAGGCATGCTGAAAAACCCAACCCTGCTCGTGACAGCAGCACGAACTTAATAAGCAGCCTGTGAGGGTTAAAGAGGAGTATTCATTCACCTTCCCAAATGATCAAGAACAGGATGTTTATCACCTCCAGAGCATCACGTCAGGAATGTACTCATTTACACAAAGCAAAGTTGCGTTTACTGTACACACCTCGTCTCAATGAGATCACATGTGAGTCACTGAACACACCATTAAAAATCCAAGTCAACTGTGGCCTTATCGGGGCGACATCACCAAGAACAGTACACAAACCACCCACTTTTAGGTTCACTAGCTCCTAAATGTGTTCCCCAGTAAACCTGGCAAGAGACGGCTGCGTATGTGAACGAGACCTGAGTTAAGCTCCTCTGTACTCACGGGGATGTAAAATGTGTTCATCTTGGGGTCTTCATTGGCAGTGAACAGCATCCCTGTTAATGATATGGACATGTGAGGACAAGAGGTAAGACAGGGAAGAAAAAAAAACAAAAAAAACTTCTAAACACTTAATTCTGCTCGAGTTAAGCATTTTCAGCTCATCTTCTTTACAAAGAAACTGGTATGACAAACATGTTAAGGTGATTGATGATTTCTGCCCAAACAAAGAAGGGAATTAGAAAGCTTAGTTGGCAGTGAGTAAGAAAGCACAAGCGCTCATAAATTCATGAGCTGAATGATGTTGGGAAATCATCTCAACACCTTTAAGGCGTTGAAATTAAGGAGACAAAAATGTAGTCAAACGGCTCGGCGGAGACGAAGACACAGACGGGAACAGAAATCAGTCTGTTCACAGTCCAACATTTGTGTAACCACATTTCACTTTATGTCATGGCTTTTGTTTTTTAATTATGTATAATGCTGTGTTTTATGCTCCCGTGCCATTCGCTGTGTCCCAGAAGCGATTGTCCACGCTGCTAAAAATACACGCTGGGTCTGCTTTGGCGCTGGACCGCGTCAATTTACACGCAGCAGATCCAACTGGCAGGATGTCAGATGAACCCAGGGAATTTTCAAAATAAAACACCATGAGTGGGCTCTGATTTGTACTCTGTCATGAACATTAACCTGTGGAGGTTGCGAATAAACAACTCTGAGGGTTTTAGGGGAGATCTGAACCACGTATGAGGCAGTGTTCGGTTTAGAAGTCCAACAGCTCATTTTATTTGTCACCACTCATCCCTTTTACACGTATAATTAAAGAAAGAAAAAGACATGCCAAAATATGTCTTTAAAGCAGCAGATTACAGTGTGATTCTCATGTGATCTCAAAGTCTGCGGATAAACTTGTAATCGCCTAAATCTAGCCGAGGAGGCAGAATTTGTCCTTGGAAGCGCTCCTGGTGAGCCCTGAGGAAGAAAGCGTAATCACAGCAAAACTGGACCCCGTTTGTCCTGCTTCATACGTCTCCACGAGATGTCCTGCAACAGAAAACACTAAAATTTGCTCTGACCTGAATTAGGATACATGCAGATGTCGTTGATGCTGGCCTGAGGCTGGATGGAGGAGAAAATCTTCCCCTGTGAAGAAATAAAACACACGAAGAACTGTAAGTTACATTTTATAGATAAACGCCTCCCGATCCACCCCGCATCCCCCAACACACCCACTCATGGAGAACTGAAAACACAAATAATAATAAACACTAACTAATAAAACACTAACAATAAAAATAATAACAATGGCACTTTGGGAACATATTGGGAATATAGTTATTAGAATTTCTGCATATCCCGTTGTTATTCAGCATGGATCCTCCACCCGCTCCATCTCCTGCATCAGCCAACTCTTCCATTTGTTGGTGAAGTCAGAGAGGTCAACCAAACAGACGGCGGGCTGTCACGTTATGTGGTACCACTTGATAACGCCTCCTGACTCGTCTTCCCTCCTCTCAACTCAGCTTCCAGTACCAGGAGACAATAACACACCTTACACTGCCCAACACGTGTTAAACACGCCTTCATCCTGGGATAATAGCAGGATCTAAACTAAAAACACCAAGACAGACCAACCTAATGCTAAATGACAGATTTCTGTCTGAAACTGTTGTGAGAGTGTGTCGGTCAGCTCCTGTAATAGCTGGTACTTACATTGTCCTTGTTCCAGATCTTTATGATCTTGGAGTCAGCGGACACAACCAGGTCCAGCTGATCGTGGAAGTTGAGAGACTTGATTGGCAGGTTGTAGAAGTGGTCTTTGACAATCAGAGGTTGGCTGGAACGCAAGTCATACAGCAGCACCTGCAAGATGAGCCAAGACGTGGTGAAAACAGCGTTGGTGGAAACTCACAAATACCCTGAGAGAAAAAAAAGAGAGAAATGTAACAACATGTTTGGGGTTTTCTACTTTCTTCAGGATGCACACAAGCTCACGACAAAAACATCATGAAACATCATCTGTGTGATCAACTGAAAGCCTTCAGCTCAGAAAGACTTGAGCAGAAACGGTCACTATAACAGCAGCAAGTAGAACAGAGCAGTGTTGGGCTTTCTGACTGTTTGATGGCTCAACTGACCCACACACACGCACACACACACAGGTGCACTGTTATCACACAAAGCACTGTGGCTTTTTTTTTTTGACTCACCTGGCCCGTGCTGGTGCCTACTGCCATGGTGAGGGAGCCATTAAACTTGAGGGCACTGATGGAGGGCAAACTTTGAACTCTGGAAGGCAACACAGCAACGTAATTTATGAGAAAAATAAGACACATCAGCCTGATGTAATGTAATGATAACAGTAGCTGCTTTGTGATTAAAAACTGGCTCATATAAAGATGCACCATGTGACCAAAGCTAAAGTCAGATTACATCTCAAGTTGAGAGCTCGGTTCTTACTCTGTTCCTTCAGTGAGGCTGCTCAGCGCACAGTCCAGCAAACCCACTCGGTTCCGGACACGAGGGTCCCAACATTCAACTCGTCCCTGATGACCAAACACAGGAAATCTCAGAGAGGCAGGGAAATACAGGACGCTGTTTTTACTGTGAACTTCTGCAGATTCAGGAGCAATACAGAGCTTCAATCAGTGCTGGAAATCTCACATTTCCTAATGGAATACAGGGATACTTGAATAATCCCCCAAAGGAAATGACATTAATGGCCTTTTTAAAATAATTACACAATCAGTGGTGACTCATTTGACGTCTCTGGTGGGAGTTACCTCAGAGGACCCTACTGCAAACAAATGATGAACGGGGTTGATGTCGCACACGTTGTTCTCCCTGGTTGAGAAGAAAAAGAGCTTCTATAAACATGAGCTGATAACGTGAACTAACACCAGAGCGTGTGGAAAACACCAGGCTGTACTTACACAGCATCAGTCTGAAGTGGGTTCAGGAAGCGTCCCTGCTCCAGGTTCAGTCTGTACACCTCTGAACTGCAAACAGAAACAGAAACCATCTCAAGAAGCTGGCTCCTGAGGAGCAAAGACGATGAACGGCCAACAAACTCAACAAAGTGTCCAAATGAAGAGCTCCCTTCTCACCTTGTTCCCACAAAGTAGAGGTCACAGGAGGGATAGTGGTATGAGAAGTCCCGACCAAACTTTGGGATTCGGGTCTTGTAGTAAAATCCGTGCTGTGAGTGGAACTCTACGTAGCGGTCGCAGTGCAGAAAGACCAACTGCACAAAAACAGAAATATAATAAATAAAAAAAAAAAGCTTTTCTTCATCTTCTGTCATCTAGCCACTCCTCAGTAGTATAACAAACAAACTGATGCATTTTGGTCCAGGTTTTTTTCTTTTTTTGTAAATTATGGAGACAATTTGACCACATCCCCTTTAACTTCATTCAAGGTCTGGTGTCTAGCGACATCTAGAGGCACAGTTGCTCATCGCGACCAGCTGAAGCATTCATAAAGCTTCTTGGAAGTTTGAAGGAGGAGGTGAACACTGTCAGAGTACCACACTTGAAGTCACTGAGCTCCTCACAACAACCTGCTCGGCATCGCAAATCAGGACTTCATGGCTGATTTTAAACATCTGTGGCAAAAGGTCTGACCGAAACACCAGAATTCAACAAATAACAGACATGTCAAAATAGTTTTGTCCATAAAGTGCATCACTCAGTCCTGATTTCTCACAACATTTCTTACTTTATTTAGCAATTAACACATGAAGTCCTGCAGGCGCATCACTCCAACACAACTGCTGCTTCGGGCAAAGTTGAGATGAGGAGGACAAATTTCAGCAAAGTCACAAGAAGAATTGTTTTTCTCGGATCATAAGCCTGGCAAAAGTGTTGTACAACGCTGAATATAGGCAAAGTTCATTGTGATGTGATTATATGAGAAGAAGAGTGTAATCATACTGTATGTGCCCCGTTACAGATGACATGAAACTAATTAGATTAAATCTACTGAACCCAGACAGCTAACATGTCAGAGATGATGGATGGATCCAAATAAAAGAAGGTGGGAAAAGATTTTGGGAGAAAAAGCTCCCAGTGTCTCACCTTAGAATAGTCATCAGACAGGATGTCAAATGCTACAACTGTGAGAAGAAGAACAGAAAGATCACCTTTAATTTTACAGAAAATCGAGGTAAAACATTGACCTTCTGTCACCTGACCTACCATCAGAATCCAAACAACGCTCAAATTTCAGAGACAGCTGATGGGTGTCGTAACAGCGAATTCTAGGTTTGTAAGTTCCTGGATGAAAAAAAAGGGGAAAAAAAGTTAAATGAGTCCATAAATATTGCTGGAGGGACAAATAACTCTACAGTAAAGTTATGTGATACATCAGAGACAGATGATCTAACCTGCTGCCAGGACAAACTGACCATCCCGGGACACTTTGATGGAGGTGCACACTGTGGGCATCTCAAAGTCCTGGATGAGCTCAATCCTGCGTTGGATGTCTAAGAATTTTTTTTTTTTTAAAAAGGACAATAATCTCAGAAAAAAGTCAAGCACTGTGGAGATGGTGAACCAGTCAGCGGTGCCGAAACTTACCAACATCTTTCTTCTGTAGCTGCCTTTTCTTCCGATCTGACAACCACTGAAGTAAAGACACGGATATGATCAGGATTTAGAAGCGACAACTACACAACGACAACTAAACGCTCATATTCAGCATCTGAACAAACACAATCTGCTGAAAGTTATTGAAATTATGTCACATGATTTTCAGCTGATCCTGAATTAATCGAAGTGCAGAGCTTCACTTTAGTACAATTAGTTTTTTTTTAATGTGATCTTTCAAACAAGACAAGTTGAATTAAATGAAAAAAAAGGGTCCCAGACAGAGATCTGTCATCTGAAACCAGGTTTGTGAAAAAAAGAGAAGCAAACAGGTCGACCAGAAATGAGACAAAAAGGTGAAAACAATATTCCTTTAAAGAAACAAAAAAGGACAAAAAAGAAAAAACAACTGTGCAGAAAGCCAATGTTTGTGACTCAACCGTGAGGAATAAGCTGAATGAAAATGAGATTTACATCCATAAAATCATCATCTAAAGAAAAGAAAATGCTCCACTGAAGATGAAGAGAGAAACTGAATTAGATGAAACTGATCTTCAGTAATGTCTCATGAGAGGGTTGATTTAAAACAAAAGACTGGGGGACACGGACATTATTCACTCTAAATAAACACACAGCTGGACACTTGAACTTTTATTCCTTCAGGCAGTTTGATGGTGATGATGATGGAGAGCTAAAAGCATCAAAACGTTTCTTCAGGAATAATAGATGCTGACTGAACGCTTGTTAGAAATTGGAAGAAAATCAAGATAAAGCTCCACCTAACAGAGCATAAATATAAACCCCTGAACCTTTTTCATAAGTGAAGCATGGCGCCACAAAAGATTCAACCATCACAAAGGTTAGAATAAAGGGAATCATTTGATTTTGTTTTTAATTTATAAATCCATAACATCGTCATCATGTCAAAGTACATTTGTGATTTTCTTCTACTTGAGGAAATTATGTGTCCAGAAAGAAAAAAAATGTGTCAGAAGTGGAGATTATCAGATTTCTTTTTAAGTTTAAGTAAAATGTAGAAAAAGTGTGAGTGACATAAGTTGGTTTTTTCCACCGGTGAAGTTAGAAAAACTCGTGATTTAGCTGCTAATGCTAACGCAAACAGCTAGTCTTACCTCAGGAAGAGACTTTCCGTAACTTAAATTGTAAATTTTCACATCGTTGACGCTGGATATCTGCATTTTAGATGATAGAATACAGTCTGGTCACACATAACACTTGTGTTGTACAAAAAATGAGCAACTTCTAACCCACGTTGCTATCAAAACACAGGAAGCCGAGCTGAGTTTGGCCAAATAGGTCCGAGTGGAAACAGCGGTGATGCCAAAGTTCTGCTTATGAAATGAAATGCCATCCATCCATTTTCTAAACCCGTTGTTCCATTTCTGGGTCACGGGGGTCTGCTGGAGCCTATCCCAGCCCGTC